>PYSR01000127.1:0-104803 GCA_003049425.1 Magnaporthiopsis incrustans | reverse complement strand
GTGTGTGTGTGTGTGTGTGTGTGTGTGTGTGTGTGTGTGTGTGTGTGTGTGTGTGTGTGTGTGTGCGTAATAGACATGGTGGATGAGGCGGGGCTGTTGTCCCCTCGGGTGCCGTTGCCGTTGGACCTCACAGGCCCGAGTAGGAACATGTTCCCCCATGTGGCTAGCTGGTTGGGAGGGAGAGATGGGCTGCCTGAGGTTTAACGAGCATTCAAAGGTGGATACCACCATCACCACCCGCATCCGCTGATCGTCCTAGATACGGTTGGCCCGGAAAACAGCCTTTTTCCGGATACTTCTTATTCAGGCTTATGTTAGGCTTTCATTGTTGGGTTGCATTTCCGTGGCGGTGGGTGAGTTTCCCTGTGTTACAGTACATACCTGATGGTGCACTCACTTTTTTTCTCCGTCGGCAGTCGGCTAGACGCGGTGGCTTGGGCGGCGGCCGGGAATAAACACCGAGAGGAATGCGGTGCAGAAGCAGTCGAGCGAGACTGATGAACGCAGGGCTCGGGACATCAAGGTTGGTGCGTTGATTTCTTACCCAGTATCCATGCTTGTTGCACATATATGCCCAACGCTTGCATTTGTTATTTTCGTTTCTTCATCTTGTCCGACTCCTCCTCCTGCGGCCATCTTATCCGCTCCCTGCATCACCGGGCAGGCGTACCCCAAGCGTTTAAGGGGGGAAAAAAGGACAAAAACGAATGGAATTCGGTTTTTATAGCGGGGTTGAATACCCGCCGGTCGTAAATCTTTCATTCTGAGGCAAATTTGATTCGGTCCGTGGGCTGCCACGAGCCGGACACGAGGATATGCAGGCGGTGGGTGCGATACTTTCTTCATGCGCGAGGCCCGAAATGGAAGTTCTCTCGTGGGGTTCTCAACCGGTCCAAATCTTGAGCCGAGGTGGTATGAGATGGGCGAATCCAATATAGGGCGATTCTGTGGCGGTCGGAGTGTGTTTGGCTCGCTCACTGAAAATTCCAACTTCAACCGTGTCCGTGGAGACGTGGATGTAGCTGGATCTAAACAGCCTGCAAAGAGAAATTATCTTGGTAGATGTGAGCCGTGAGCCATTTTCCGGAGCAGTCCCTCGGGCAGACGCAAGGGACGGCTTGATATGGAAGAAATGGCAAATCTGCGGCAGTCCTTCTCCGCCAAGCAGACGAACAGTGCGAGGTTACGGGGAATATCCCGAAACCCTCCGTCTTTGGCGGTAGCTTCCTAGTTTCGCAAATTCATTAGCAAGCACGCAGCAGAGGGTGGATGCCCAACAATGTTCGAATCAGGAAAGATAAAGCGAGCAGAAGTACCTAGGTGGCTGCTGTCGGCGAAGGCCAAGCGAGCAAATCAGCTAGTGCAGGCTTGAACAAATCCTGGGGGCCACGGGTGCTGGGTTCACCTGAAATCGTCCAAACCCAAGCTAGCCTTCCGAGTGCCGTCCGACCTGGGACGTGGCAATTGGAAATACGAGACATGAGAAATCGCAATTGACCAACGAGAAATGCGTGGCAAGTCTTGTAATGCGGCTGAACAGGCCAACGTACACTTTCGAGAACACTAGCGGCGTGCGGCGGAGAGGAAAGCAAGAGCCGTGGCGAATCAGCACGCTACGGTTTCCTCTCCCGCCCGAAGCCACAGTTTAGCTGCCGCCTGGCCAGAAGCTGAGATGGACCGTCGCGATATATCACATATGGCATGTTTAGGGGTCCATGGGGAGTGGATATAATAAAGAAGGGACAAGAAAGGTGTCGGGGAGCCACCCATGCGGAAACGGGAAGAGAGAGGAGAGGAAAACCAATGTTGGGCTGGGTACCTGGCTCCATCCGAGGCCTCTTTCTCGTCGTGGAATGGTGATATCCGCCGCTCAGTGCCCGTCAAGCTTGCAAGGCCGCATCATCGGCTGACTGGCGACCAGTTTTCTGCGCGGTTCCGGCCGAGAGCGTTGCTCGGCGAGCATTTCACCGGCGAAGTCAGCCACACACTGCCGAGTCAACGTTCGAAGCAGCGCGTTCCTAGGTGGCCTCTATCACAAATGACAGGGACCGGTGGGGGAGATGTGTTGCCCAAAAGGACATGGATGGCCGAAATGTCGGTGGGCCGGCGGCTCCTTGCTTTACCGCCGAGGCCGCGTGTGATATTGTTCCGCCACATGCGCCTCTGGGAATGCGAGAAGGAGGTTCAAACCAGCGTTTCGTCGTCGGAGAGGACGAACTAGCCTGAGCAGGGGTCGTAGTGGCGTGCATGCCCATCAGGTCAGCCGGAAGTGCCCCGTGCACCTAATTGGTGCAGAGCCCAATGCTGCTTTGATCCCAATCACTCGAGGCCAGCATCTCCGACTGGCTGGCCTGGTAGTCGGCGACAGGTATGCGGAGATTGCCGGTAGGGGGCGTTTCTGGCGTCGATAGAAGCGGGAGAGAAAAGATCTGGAAGCACCACAGCGACGTTCTCGAAGCGTGGTCCGGGCACTGGCTGGTCAATCGATATTGACGAGGGCACGGCCTTGCCGCACATGGTTAGCGATTGCTAACGCCTCCCCCGACGGCGGCGCCACACCAACCCAGGCTCAGCGAGGCGCGCCTCATCCTAGGCTCGGTTGACCGTCATGCTGGATTCGCGCAGGCCGTGGGGCGAGCCCAAAGGAGGAGCTGGCACGTCGACGAGGGAAATTAAGGGCGCCCACCACGACTTGTGGTCTGGCGGCTCATGGTGGACTAAGTGCATCCTCACCGACGCTCAAAGAGAGGGCGGTCCAGGAGCGGCCTTTCGGCAACATTGAGGTTTGCGATGGCAGGATCCGTTTTTGTCGACTGGATGTGGATGAAAGATGCCAGTGAGATCTATTGCGCCTGCCGTGGTGCCGAGAGAGTGGGGCGGGTGGCACGCACCTGCCGCGAGATTGCCTTCTCCGCGGAGCGTCGGGCGGGCTAGTACGTATTAAGGCGTTTTTGTGGCTTCTGTCCCGCCCTCGGGTTAGAACAGGAGTGGCCGACCCATTCGCTTGGAAACCCGAGTTGCCCTGTCGGGCTAGATTGTGATTTTAGCTTTGGCAGCGCCTGGGAACATATGCGAACCCGACCAGTTAACATCCCATATTGCCTGTCGGCAGCCGCCGATCAAGGGGACCGCCTAGCAGGAACTATCGGCCAACCTCGATCTTGCTAGCTTCAGTTCTTTCCCATCTGGGCAGTACAACAACAGATCAGGGGCAAAATCGGCAAATACGCGCTAGTGGTATGCCGGAAGAAAGTGCCGCTGCAGGAGATCAACGCCTCGGGCATATCTGCGCACGCGATAGGCGGCATAATGCGCGTGCATATGCATGAGACAGGCTAGCCTTGTCCTAATATGGATCCGTTGGAAACAAAAAAATGGGAGAAAAAAAAAAGGGGGGGGGGGGACGTAACAGGAGAGAGGAAAATAGAAGCACTTGCCAGGTGCTGCCAGCGCAGGCATATAAACCAGTACCGTACCCAGATACCGACACACACAGCCACCATCCCAGGTTGTGGCCAAATGCTGGGCTCAAGAGCGGGCGGCAGATCAAGCCTACATCACCCTGGTAGTGGGATCGTTACAAGGGTGCGTGTGAACGCGTGGCCCAGCCCGTCATCGCATCGCTCGGAATCCGTGGGGACCTTGATGGCAAAACAACGATGTGGCGCCAACAAGGAGTTCATCACCACGTGGGAAAGCTAAAGACTGCTCGCTTGCCGTAATTGCTCCTTCAATAACAAACTGCACGTGGCTGCTTGCCCACATAGGAAATCAGCGACGAAAACACTCGGGAGAAAAAAAATGGGCAACAAACTTGTTTCATCAAGAGNATTAAAAAAAAAAAAAAAAAAAAAAAAAAAAAAAAAAAAAAAAAAAAAAAAAAAAAGAAAGAAAGAAAAAAAGAAAGAAAAGAAAAAAAAAGCTTACAGTGGTGTGGGGTATTCGTTCTCGCTCCCCGGCCTAGACGGCGCCATAGCGCTAAGCTTGCCGCATTATCCTCCCATGTGGCCTTTTTTCTCACCCCTCATCTTCCCAACGCCAACAACTTAGCCTGACGACGATGTCCGAGCTCTGTCAGCCCGAATTGGCGCGCCTTACTTCAGCGGGCAGCCCAGTGCAGACCAGGATATGTACCTACCTACTATGTATTTAGTGGCAGTTGCCCAATCCTCGAGGCCATCTAGGCGAGACGGGCAAAATTCCATACTTGGAAGCAATCGAGCAATCGTGCAACGCGCAGGCCGAACTCAACCCCAGCAACAGCGAAGCACCTGGCTGGCACCGCGTATCTGCACGTCGGCTCCGGCCGATACCATTTATATCGGCGGACGTGACCGGGGAAAGAGTAGCCATGTCTCCCGGGCCGGCCAGCCAGCATCGCATGCCTTTTTAAGCTGCATGGCTGCGGCAAGATGCGCCCTACATAGACTGATGCGCAGGGGGGCAAGGGCCCGCCAAGCGGTGCTGGTGCTTGCCTCGTGCTGCCGATGATACGAACGGGTTGTATCGGGGCCTGTGATGGGTTTGAAATTGGAGATAATTGGCCACCAAGTGACCCACCCCTCTTTCCGTCTGCGTTGCCGAACCACCAAAAGCGTCGAGGTGACAGGGGTGGGAGGGCAAGCTGATTGGACGATGCGGATGGGTCGGTTCCCAATCAGGGATGCCATAGTGGGGTCGGATTCCTGAACGGGACCGCCCAAGACCAACCCAAGGTGGGTACCTAGGTACCTTATGTACAAGCTGCACGGACTGGACGCCGTTACTTTTTGGCTTTTTTTGCTATGTGCAGGGCAGATTGGATTGACATCGCCCCCCCCTCCCCCCACCCCCCCATGTCAAGAAAGACCATGAAGTCATCTCGACGATAGCAGAGCCCCTGGTCTAGCCCTACCAAGAAGACAGCAAGCACGGTTCGCACAGAACTCCCTGCCTCGGCAGCCTGATTTGAGCCACATTACAGGGCATTGGCTGCATATGGGATCCATACCATCACACCTCAAACGGGAAACATGTGGAAACCACCGGCTACTCCATTCGAAGAAGGCTCGCGCTTTTCAAGGTCCCCCCTCCCCGCTGGAGTGGGCTCTCCAACGAACGCCGGGGGAGTGACCCCGGTCTATCGACTTCGGGATCTTCCCACGGGGAACGGGCCAAACGACGAAAATCTCTAGGACGAACGCCTGGAGTAGCGCTTAACTCAGGCCCATCCCCAACGCGGCCTGGCTGCTGCTCTTGCCCGCGAGGTACATGCCAGATTCGAGTGGTTTAGCCTCACTTCGCTCTTAAGGTTTGCACAAGCGGGTCTTGTTTTTATGCGTTTTTTTTTCGTCCCTTTGCTTTCACCTTTTGCCTTTTTTTTTCCTTTTTCTTTCTTTTCTTCCATCTCCGCCTCGTGTCTAATCCTATACCGGGTAATCCTCCTTTCTCCCTCTCCTGGAAAGCATTCGCCTTTCCTTTCCCTTCCCGCTCCATACTCCTAGTTCATGTTACACTGACTGCAACCACAAGAGTTTGTCTCGAACCAGGCGGGATTTCCCTCGGGCCGGAAGCACTGTCTGGCTCCGGGCCGTTCTCTGTCTACGTCTGGTCGTCATGGTGCCGTTGTCAGCCGGGGGAGAGAACCCCACCGCACCCAGAGTCCAGCGTCCCCTAGTAAACTCTTTCAAACACTTAAACAAACCTCGAGCCCTGCTTTGCTCGCCTGCGGTTCGCTCTAGCCAGCCCCAGGCCTGATCCACGAGCTATAGAGAGGTTATCATTATCTAAAGCGGAAACGGAAGGCAAAGAAGGTTTACAGATAGTGTCACATTGACCAACCCTTCCGGCCTCCCCGTCCACTTACAGCCTCGACATGAGGAAGCCAACATCGGCAATTCATTTCGGACGGCCGTCTAATCCATCCCGGTCCCTTGTCGTCTAGGTGCTCTCGGCGTGCCATCATCCAACACAGCAGCATCGCTACCTATCTTCGCCGAACCCACGGCCTCCCTCCCCGGCATCTCTCCTGTTACGGGCCGCAAGACCGCAGCGCGGGAGGCGCCTGACGTGTCGCGACAAGGGGTTCCCTCCTTCCCGAGGCGACTGCCGCCCTCCCGCTAACCCTGAACCTCGTTCAGTGTGCCGTTCGGCCCGCCTTCCTTCACCCTATATCACGTATTGTCCCGTATTTGCAGACAGGGCTCTCGATGCCTAGACTTCACCAGCGTCGCACCGTCACCTCGCGCTTCAACCTCTGGCCTTTCCGTGGCGGGGAATAGTGATGGTAGCTGCCGTTCCCTGGCTCTTGTCGACGCGGATGGAGAACATTAAAAATTTTCGACTGCCACCAAATCCCGAATCATCAAAGTATAAATGCCCAACGTCCGCCCGCCCTTTGAGCTCGGAACTTGGTCTTTCTCATCACGCAGAGACGCACCCGAGCCTCAACTATCGCTAGCACCACTTCGAAAAGAACAGTTTTTTTTTTTTTTTTTTACTTCCCAATACTCACTTTGTCGGCCATCGGCTCGACGTGCACACGCCCACGCCTCATACCGGCAAACGCCTTTTTGCCAAGTTCCGCCGCCGAGGCTACCCGCCAGCATCAGCTTTTTAGCAGCCTGCGCCCTTACATCACGCCCTTGCGCCCAGCGGGCCGAGCGTTTGTGTTTCTCCATCACACGCGGGAAGATAAATCAACTACGCACGTTTCTGTGTGTGCTTCCGCGAGCCCGGAAAACTACCTAACAGCAGCACCAACTTCCGTTTCCTGTCTCGCTGTAAACTTGGCAGAACCGGCCCTGCGGAAAAGCAAACCAGGCTCCCTTCACCGAGACCCTGGAGCTCGAGCTACCGGGTGCTTTTGACCCACCTGCGTCCCCAGGTATGTACCTACCTATATGATGGCGTTTGCCGAACCCTTCCCTTGGGTTCAGCACTTCTTCCTTTTCCATTGCGCAGCTCCGATTCGACCCTCGACACAGCAAAGGCATCTCTCCATTCCTTATACACGCTCGCCAGAACTTTCCAGCCGCATCCTTGGATTCCAGAACACCAGTCATGACGGCCCTTAATTCCTTGCCCTTGGGCATCCCTTGTTCAACAGGCAGCAACGCTCGCTCCAGCCTCTGTTTTTGCCAGCCTCCCCCTCATCCACTGCCCTGTTTCCCTCATGACGGATGCCTCACGCGAGGGCAGACGGTCTGTTCTCATCCTCCCCTCCGCCTGTATCAGGAGAAGAAGTGGAAAAAAGCCCATCCGACTGCTGCTCACAAGCTAACGATTCCGGCTCTCGACCATCAAGAACCGAGACGCACAGAAACACCAGAGCGGCCCACTCGGCCATCTCGAGCCGACTTACACGCAGGCCAAGGGCGCAGAAGCACGAGGCTCGACGGTCCGGAGAAGGACACAAAAAAAGCACGGAAAAGAACAGCAGAAGATGGCGAATCAGTGCAACCACGTTTGGGACCTTATCAAGTCCGACACCACCTTGCTCCAGTGGTACTGCGGCTTCTGCCACGACGGTCCCAGGGCCTATATTTGGCAGTGCAGATTCTGCACTCTGAAAGCTTGCCGCAATTGTGCTGGTGTCTGATCTTTTCTGCTGCTGCGGCAGCATGAGCCAAGGGCCTGGACGAGAGCAGACCACGCTGGCGGGCGGAAACGTTGTCGCAGGTCCGATGCGGCCCGACTATGTGGTTTGGTGTGGTGCGGTGTGCAGCGCGGCGGCAGGAGGAGTCTGGAAAGCGATATGCAGGAAGCCTACGTCGACCAAGAAGGGATGAGACCCTGGTTTTTTTTTCGTCCTAGGAAACACACTAGAAGGCGTGGGGTCGGTTGGCGGCATCCTACCTCAACCAAAGGTGCGTAACGTGCTGTACTGTAAGGCTCCGCAGCGCCCGAGAAAAAAAGTTTGGGGCCCTGCTAACCTAACCCCAGACCTCCAAGGTGAAGAGCGTCCGACAAGGCGAACCAACCAGCCAGCCCTGATTTGGTAGCCTAAGACCGGTCGTGCTTCTCGCTTCGCCCCTGCACTGACTTGTACAGTATTGGACTTGGCCGGAGACTCCCCCATGTCGCTCCCCTGTTACTCGTTTGGGTATCAACAATCCCGCCGCACACCCCTGCACACTCTTTTGTTTCTCGTGACCTCAATCCTAGCTCTCCCTCTGTCTCCCCCGCTGTCCCGTCCGGTTCGGGGACTCGTTCGTTTTTTTTTATTTTTTATTCTGTATTTCTTTTCTCGCTTCACCTGTTGATTTCAGGACTTTTTCTTTGTGTACCACTAGGGAATAAATAGGAGGAAACGGGCGCAAATGGAAATCGTCAATAGAACTGACAAAAAGATGGGAATAGACAAGGGTCTTGACTTTACACAAAAGAGCCGGCGGACGTTGTCTGACCTTGTTCGTCTTGATCAAACTCTGCACGAGGATTCTACTCGTCCCTGACCGTCGTCGTTCGCTTCTTTTCCTTCTTTCTAGGTATGGGGTTTCAACACCTGTGGAAGGGTTACCCGAAAGGCGAGATCGCCGTGTCTCGTGGGACAGATCAGATCGCTTAAGTCGGGAAGCAGCCGCCACTGGGAAACCGCGCCGGGGCCGTTTTGTGTGCCGTACTCTGAGACATTTGGCACTCTCTACCTACCTTTCCCATCCTGCCTCTCTTCGCCCGTCGGGCTAGACTGGGCTTCGCGCCGGCAAACGGGCACGTTGTGAGACCTGTCATATCCGCCACCATTTTTTTCCCCTTAGGTACTAGCAGCCAGCCGTGCCAATCGGACGGTATGCGGATACCCGACCTTTTGCTGTTTCTTTGCTACGTCACCTCTTCGCTTAGCGTAGGTCGTGCTACTTTAAGTTTTGCTCTGGGCAAAACCCATGGTTTTTGGACCGCACAACTTCGCATGACCTTGGCGCTTCCGCTTTTCTCGGTTGACACGTCGGCGAATTCCCCTTGCATATTTGATCAGCCTTGCGTAACTAGCGGTTGATGTTGACAGGGGAGGAGGGGAAGGGAGGGAGGAGGCAAAACGAAGGGCAACGGGCGGGCTTCTGAGAGCCGCAAACGATATCATCATCAGATGGACGTTGAGGATCAACAGCTTGTTAATGGGGACTACATGCACCTAGCACCTATGACCGGTTAGTGATGCATGGAGAACAAGCAAAAGAAAGGAGTTGCAGGAAGAAACGAGTACCTAGGGGCTGAGCGACCTAGTCCCACCGCCCTAGCTTCGGTCCCAGGCCAAACCAACTGCCGGCCGGCAACTGCTTGCCGGCCACCTTGCCCAAAAGAAAAATGATGGCAGTTCTCGGCCGTGAGACAGAAGTTTTACTGGATGAAATAGGTGGTGGACCCATATATATCGCCAGGTGCCTTATGTAGGGAAGCTACCATCTTTTTTTTCTTTGGGGGCAAGGTGTCGGCCAAACGTCTATTGGCAGACACCAACGGCGAGTACCGACGCTGCGGTGTGCGCGTCCTGGAGATTTTCTGGGTGTCATGTAGAATGAATGGGCTGGCCACGTCTGTCGTTTACGGTGTACTGTCTCTCGCTTGCTGTCTTTTTCTCCGGCGGGCTTCTTGGATGCATCATTCTCTTCTCTCGACTGTTGCCAATGCTCGACACACTGTTTGAGAAAAAAGTGGACCCCGATCCCATTGACAACGTCCACTGATGCCGGCGGGATATTGCCTGCCGCCAATGCCATGGCAAAGACCAAAAAAAAAAAAAAAAAAGCCCTCTAACCGACCCGCCAGTGACGTCTTTCTATCGCAAGGCTGCATCGGGACTCGTCCACTCCGTCCCATGCGCCAAACCTGTCACCGCCATTTCAGCCGGTCCAATGGAGTGCCAGCAAACACCCATCACAGCCCAAGCCTCTTTTTTTTTCCCCTCCCTTGTTTTCCCAATCAGTTGCTACCATGGCTTCATTCCCACTGGTCCCAGCCGAGTGGTTCAGAAGGAGCGAGGCTACCTCGGCAAAGGATTGGAGCGTGGTATGTAAAACGGCGCAAACAGGTCACATCATGCCATAGCCATAGTGCGGCCGGCGTTAATGGCGCCGCTTTGGCAACAAACGAACAAGCAAACCAGAGGGGAGAGTTGAGAGTGGTGTGCTCATCTTACAGCATGCCAAGGCCGAGCTGAAATCCCCACAGCCATCCCTTGCATTTTTGCCTGCTCCCTCTTTCAAATCCTACCCGCTCTAACGATGCCCTTTCGGGAAGAGAGCCTTGGCTACGGGATGGAAACCATGGCAGTTGCAACAAATGTGCATATGCAGCAATTTTTTTTTTTTTTTTTTTTGGAATTGGTCCTATCAACCGAACCGAGCGGCGGCGGCGGAAAAGCCCCGGTCGGCAGTGGAGACAAGGGAGAACTGCAAGAGATGCGTAGCCTCGTCTTGGCAGCAAGAAGTGGCGCCTAAATGAGATTTTGTTCTTGGGGCCTGGGAGGAAGGGCTGAAGGAGACCAGAGCCAGAGCCCCACGCTCTGCCTCCCTACTTTTCTCGCAAGAATTACCGTCGTTGGAAAGGATGGGAAGCAGACCGAGAGAAACCCGCCACCGAGTCACACGGCTGACGACGCTATTGAGGGAGTGGTATCCACACTGCATTGGATGCGTGGCGCGGCTGGTCAGGCTGGACAGGCTGATCACAGACATGGCGAGGAAACCGGAAAAGCCTCCTCTCCCTTCGGTTACTGGTGTCACCCGGAGAAACCCCTCCGAGGCCGTCTTCGGTGTATTTTCCTAGCTCTGGTTTCTAGTGGGCTTCTGGGCTCCCTTACAGGTTGCCATTGGTCGCCGCTGACCGCCTTGGAAAGCGGGCGTCGGGACAAGCAAGCCGGCGTTCCGTTTGATGCCCGTATCGGCTTCTGCCCAGACCCGCCAAACACTCTCGTGGCAACATCAGAAAGAATCCTGCTGGTCGTGATAACCCGCCATCTCGGATATGCCGTCGGGGACTCCGGGGCCCGAAGGCTTGCAGGTGGCTGGCTGATCCGTATCACAAAGACGGTAGCATTACGTCTACGTGTGTCGTGGCGCCGAGAACGGGCCTCGGTGCCTATGCCTCCCTATCTATAGCCTGGCCCCTTGCCTCTCGTAATATCTCGTAATATACCCAAACACACGTACGGCGCTAGGCGCAGAAAACGCATCCCTTGATACACCGACATACCGTAACGCGCCTGGCAATGTTACTGAACCCAGTTCTCGGGCATGGTATCCGTTCCAACCGCTTTCAAAGTCAAAGTCCCAAGGTGCTAGGGCAACCACGGAAATCTCGGTATTACCAACGGAGGATGTCGCCGTGCTCTTCACCTTATCAGGTGGCGGCTATAGCCCGCCAACCTCCACCGCTAGCAGCCACCCACCCACACTGTCGTTTGGGTAGTCGGCGTTCCCAGCCACAGCCCAGCGCATCCCCGACTGGAAGCATGACACAGGTCACAGCGCACACTCGGGCAAGCCTGGCTGGCTGGCCTGTCTCGGTGGCGGCGTGGGGGAGGGCGGAGACGCAAGGTGCGACGTAGGTAGGCGACAGGCAGACCGGATACCCATCAGTTTCCGACCGCCATCCAGCTGGGGTGGGCGGCATCTGGTAATGAGGGAGGGGAGATGACGCGAGCGCTGGCCGAGGCGGTTTTCGTCTGACCGAAAGCGACTTGCTTGGGGAAACAACGTGGTTGCCGCTGTTGCCGATACGTGGCCTTCCACCGCAAAGCTCGTCGTGGCTGGCCAAGAGGCAACCGGCAGGCAAACAAACCAAATAACGGCGAATCAAAACAAACAGTTCACTCTCTGGCCTGCTTTTTGTCGTCCCATGGCGTTAGCGGCGACGTCCGACCTATATCGCGTAGGGCGTCATGCATATCAAAACTCAAAGTTGGGTGGACTCACCGACGGACACACCCTTTTTCTTTCTGTTTCTTTCCTGCTCGACGGGGCCGGCCCGCCTGCCTCAGGAGCCGGACTCGGGCGACTGGACAACGTAGAGATTCCGGCCATGGATGCCGGGGACGGCAGCCAGGGTGTCTGCTCTGTTATCAACGAGTCAGCATCTGGGTTAATGTAAATGGTCATCTACCTGCCACACCGTGAGGATCGCATTGAAAAGCTTCTCTTTTTCTCACACAAAGTTCACTGTTTTTCAAAGCCGGGGTCCCCCGGGATGGGTCTCAACAAGAGCGGCCCGCCCTGTCGTGGACGCGTCTCTCCCCGCGACCGAGCAGGGGCGGCAAGGTTCCATCACACAAATCCCGGGCATTCCCAAGGGCGTAGGTAGGTAGGTACGGCAGTAAGGAAGGGGAGCATCAAGGGGTTAAAAAAGAGGAGATGGCAGAGGGAAAAAAAAAGTTGAACGCTGATCAGATCGAAAGGAAGGAGGCAGCTTACTCGTACTCATTCGTCTTCCCGGGCCACTGCACATCCACGGCGCCGCCGCGCCTGCCGAGCCGGGCGGCCGTGGCGAGCGCCTCCATGTGCTGGACCTGAAGGCGGCCGATGAGCTTGGCCAGGTCCGCGGCCTCGGCGGAGCCCCGCGCCGCGCCGCGCAGCCGGCCAGTCAGGTCCTCGCGCCGGCGGTCGAAGTCGTCGTTGATGCTGGCCGCGCTGTAGGCCGAGTGGCACCAGGCGCAGGTGTCCTGCAGCCGGCGCTGGGGGCCGGAGGTCGGTTCCGCGCAGCCGCGTCCGCACCGCGACGAGAAGTGCACCAGCTTGTGCTCACAGAGGAGCGTCGTGACGGTTCCTTGGCACATGGTGTGGCCGCGGGATGGAGAGTAACGTTCCGTTTGCTTTGCTCTCCTCGCTTGTGTTCGCCTGGCAGGTAGCTTTTTTACTCGCCCCGTCAACACTTTCGAAAGCTGTCCGTCCGGGGATGGACGATGGAGAAGGAAGCCTCAAAAGGTGATTTTACGCTCTGGCGATGGTGTGGACGAAATCGATCAAGCAGAGCTTGGAGGACTAGTAGCTGCCTTTGACTACCCAGTTGCCATTTAACCGCGATTTGCGACTCAGCGAAGAAAAAAAATCCAGCCCTTGAACAGCCCCCTTGTAAGCTTGAATTTCTTTGTCTCGGGTCTGGGGAGCGAAACAAGCACCACATTCCAAGGGCAACCCAGGCTGTTGTTTCGCTTTCCCCTTGTGTCTGTTTGTTTGTGTCCCAACAATAACCTAGAACCGACCAGTGCCTGGTAACAAGATCATCCGTTCTGGCGGCGAGGCATCCCTCCTTATCTTGTTCGAAATGAAATCGCCAGGCCTGGGCCGCAGCGTGGTTGGCAGTTATGACGATAATAGATTTATGCTGTGGAATGGATCGAAACAGCCTGAGGGAGCACCCCACCTTGGCTGTGGGGATGGAACCAGATCAAGAGCAGGTGCTGCGAGTCACCGGCAGAGCAGTTTGACGAATCACATAACATGAGGTCTCCAAAAACGTCGAAAGCACATGGGGTTCTCGCGAGTGGCAGTTGACCTTTCGTCAGTGCCCGTGGATACAGGCTCCGGGTGCGGAGCGGATATCTGTTCGTAGAATACATCTCAATCTAGGGTCCTTGCTTCCTTCCCATCAACTCCGTAAACAAGACGTCATTCGTCCTATAAACCGCACGCCAGCCGTTGACATGAAACGGAATGATTCAAAGGAGCCGTCGAAGAATCGGGTTCCGCCTGGATCGCATCCCGCTAGAAGCACATAAAATAACGAAGCCCTGCCCAAGAGACGCCAGTTTCATCCCACGTGTTGACGAATAGTCGCCCGCATTTCCCAAAATAGTCCCGAGGCTCTCCCAGAAACCAAGGCAACGAGGAAGTCAAACCCGATCGATACGCCTCCCATCAAATATCCAATAGCGCAAACGCAGCGAATAGCAAGTCGTCGCCTCACACGTTCTCCCGGAATATCGACCTCCTCTCCGCCCTCTCCGTCGGGCTCCCGCCGCCACGCCCCGACTTTTGTGCACCTCCAGGGGCCGCAGTGCTGATGGGCCGCGGACTGACCCCGCGCAGGCTAGCATTGCTCGCCGAGTCGGCCACGTCGTCGTCAAACGGGTTCGCGCCGCCAGCACGCGCCCTGAAGCTAGTCGGAGCCGCGGGGGCGGCAGGCGCCCGACCCCTCCCCTCGTATTCGTAACCGCTGTCGTCTCCGAACGGGTTGGTGGTGGCGCTGGTCCTGTTTTGCGCCGTCGCCGTCGTCGTCGTCGTCGTCGAGGACGGGCCGGCGCCGAGGTCCGTCGCCAGGTTCATCTGGTAGGTGCCGTCGCCGTGCTGCGGGTGCAGGCCCAGCTCCTGGTCCTCGTACTCGTAGTAGCCGTCGGCCTCGTTGCCGACGCGCGTGTCCCAGGCCTCGTCTGGGTCCAGCGCCCCGCCGCCGCCGCGACCGCCTCGTGTCCGCCCGCCACCGGCCGCCGGGACGCCGGCCGCGCCTTCGTAGGCGCCGGCTGCGGTGCGCGTGTTGCGCCCGCTGCGGAGCGAGCGCAGCTTGTCGTTGACCCAGCCCGTCACCCCGCCGCCGCCCGGCGTCGAGTGCTGCGGGCCGTCGTACAGGGACGGCTGGGATTTGCGGAAGGGGTTGAAGGATGCGATCGTCGGCGGTGGGAGCTATGCAAGGAGGAAGGTGGATGGCGTCGTCAGCTATCTTCCGGCCTCGATCGAAGCAAAACAGGTCCCGCCAGTCCATAGGTGGCGCTGAGCGATGGGTGCGAAGGCGCGCGCGCTGCACCAGCATGCCGTCCGTCACACACCTCTCGAGGTATGTGCGACAGGCGACGCGAAGCACAGAATTTTGGAACTTACGCCCAGTTTTTGCGCGCGCCAGCGGACGTAGAGCAGCCAGCCTACCCCGCCGACTATCACAAGCACCACCAGAACGATGAAAACGATGCCGACGGGATGCATCGTGGGCCGTCGACCAGCTTTTGGTCAAGTCAAATAATCTTTTTGTCAGGGAATTCTAGATGCCGTCCGTTGAATCGCTGTGATGATGCTGGTTCGGCTTTCGCGCGTCGCAGCGGGGTCGAGAATTCGAGTAATGACGAACGCTGGCGCGGCCGCACAAGGGCCCATCAATTCTGGTGTTTCTGGTTAATCGGCTGCAGTGGTTGCATGCGCTTTTTCGGTAGTATCAGAAATCCGTGGTTATTGTGTTTCTACTGCTGGTCCGATATTGCAGTTCAAAAGGGCCCGTGGTGCGGCGATAGGATGTGGGCAGCCGCGCGTTGTCGGGGTGGGTGTGTTGGGAAGTTGGTTCACCTTTTTTTTTTTTTTTTGGACATGGGATGGATTGAAGCCTTCCACATGCAATTGATCTCGCTTGCTGCCTCGTCGGGCTGAATCTAACTGACGCGACAGGCCTTCCACCAGCTCCTGCGGGGCTCTCCACCCGTTGCTTAAATCGCTGAAGAGCCGCCAGGCTGTGCTTAGCAGGGGTGCCAGGGGCAATGTTCAGCGTTTACGGCGGCACAAAACCGTCCGGCTTGGTTGTATAGACTGCCAGAGCGCAAACTGCTCTACAAATCTAACGCCATGCGATACTAAAAACAATATGAAACCCGAAATAGCAAAAGCAGAAATCACGCAAAGCACTTGTCCCAGTGTCCTCCACCACGCGCAAAGCTCAAGCTGTTGACGAACTTGCCTAGCTCGCACCGACCCAGCTTGTCGGCACCGCAGTTCTGCAGCGGCATGACCCTGTCGTTCACCAGGATCCTCACCAGCTCCTTGTTCTGTCCCGGCGCTGCGCCGCACTTCATCTTCTCGACGTACATGCGCGCCGAGAAGGGTACGGCCCAGCTGGCCGCGTAGCCCGCCAAGTCGCGCGGCTCGCGGCGGCCCGAGACGGGCAGCGGCTTGGTCGCGTTGTAGAGTCCGATGGCGCCGTAGATGGCCATCATGTCGTTGTCGTGGCTGAAGTCGGCGTACAGTTTCTTGCCGAGCGGGAACGTGGCCGGGTTCGAGTCGAGCGTCCGGTTGGTGCTGGTGCGGTCCGATACCGGCTTCCCCGTCAGGCGCGCCAGCAGCTCGTTAGTGAAGCCGACCCCCTGCGTGGGGCCCAGCGCGCTGCCCTGCCCGTAGCTGTAGTACTTGTTCAGCGACGCCATGTAGTCGTATGACCGCCACTCCTCCTTGCTGAAGAGGCCGCAGAACTGGGACAGTTTGCCGTCGGTGCGTGCCACCGACTCGAAGGTGCAGAGGTCCATCAACTGCACGACCTCGTCCAGGGTGATGTTGGCGCCCGGCATGCCCTTGTTGAGGCGGTCCCGGATGGGGCCGCCGAATGAGGCCAGGAACTTGGTCCACGTCCTTTCGCCGGCATTGCTCCTCTCCTCAAAGGCGGTGCAGAGCCCGTGGTCAAGCGTGTTGTTGGAGCCGGCCGCCTCCGAGATTAGGACCTTCGGATAAGGGAAGCCGTCATTCCCGGCGGCCACGCCGTCGGCCACACGGGCCTGGTGGAAGCCCTCGGCCCATTTGTCCCCCGACTCGATGACGCGCTCACTGCCCGAGACGCGGATGAAAGGCGTGGTGGTGTGGGCGAGGGCACGGTAGCGCCCGTAAAAGTGGATGCCCGAGTTCAGCATCTGCTTGCGGCCAAAGTCGCTGAGTTGGTCCGCCCCGAGCTTGTACTTGTAGTCCTTGATGAAGGTGAAGCCGTCACCGTACTTTGTGGCGCTGCTCTGGATGCGGGCTACGGTGGCTTTGTAGGCCTTGCTCTTGTTGTCCGTGGGGTCCCTCGCGCCGTGCCGGGACAGGACCTGGGCAAACGTGATTTCGCATCCGGCCGGCAGCGAGGCGTCGATCTCGGACGGCACGGAGAACCAGGGCGTGGACTGGCCCCAGAACCGGGCGATGTCGGTTTGGCACTGGAAGCCGCGGGTGGGCGAGTCGCATGGTTGGTCTGCCGCGGCGGCGCCGTAGCCAAAGGCGCTTCAACAGGTGTGTAAAGGGTTAGCTGGTAATACTTTCTTTGTCGGAGGCAACCGGGTCGGTAGGGAAAACCCTACAAAACGACAACGGCCGCTGTGAGGACAATCATGGTGAACGCTCCCAACAAGGCGATCCTGATCCTGCGTCTGCTGCGGGTCCGTAAAGAGTGTGTGGCCGCAGGGTCACTGCTGCCGGTATGTAAAGAGTGTGTGATAGCAGGAACGCTTGTGGAGCGTGCCAGATCCTCATCATCCGAAGATGCCGGGAGGACGCGGTACTTATACCGCTGGCGGTTGAGATCGCGAAGCCGATCCATCCCTGAGACGAGGGGCCGATACCCCGGGGGACGGTGCCAGACAGAACAGGGGTGGTGTTGCGCTGCCACGGAGGACCTCGCCACTCTTAGCAGTCGGCCGAGCAAATGCGCACGCGACGCGACGTCGGGTGACAGGCCCTCAACAATGGAACCTTTCAATATTCTCCGAGGGAACGGGGTTCAGCGTTCGAGGCGCAGGATCGGTCCCTGACCGCCTCCAGCCTTCGCGAGCTCGCTGTCGAAACGGCCGTCGATGTGGCGCGATACGGAGGTAGCGCTCAACCACGGCCATATCTAGGCGAACGTGTTTTCTTTGCTCGCGCTCGTCGCATCTGAGAACCTATATTTGTTTCGGACTCGATTTTCCAGCATCGCAGCCCGGCTGGGAGCAAGTCGAGGCGGGCGAAGCCGAACCGTGGCTTGGCAGGAGCGGTGGGAACATATGCAGGCACCTGCCTGATTGGCTACCCCTATTGGAGCTGTGATGTGGGACCCACTGCCCAAAAGGTGGGTTCCCGTCGATACAGGGACAGCCTCCAGAACAATTCGAGGTGCTTGGGATTTATTGCCTTCGTCTCAAGCCCAAGGTCCCTCCTCTGCCTCCTGCACGACAATTTGACTCCGGGCCTTTTTTTTTTTTTTTTTTTTTTTTTTTTNTTTTTTTTTTTTTTTTTTTTTTTTTTTTTTTTTTTTTTTGGCTCACCTCTTCCCTCTATCCTGCACCGTTTAAAGTTCGAGCATTTGATGACTGTCGTTGTCCCATCAAGATTGAGCCTCAATGCAAGTGCTCAATGCCGACGCAGGACCCGCCGTCTCGCAACCTTGAGACCAGATTTTAGGAGTCACAGTCCACGCAATAGCTGCCAAAAATAAGTATAGACGAGATCCAGCCCCCAGGAACCACCGAAAAGGAGTCCTGAGTGCCAACTAGAATTACGCGTTTGTAGCCGCCGTTGGGGGTGGGTATCTAATAAAGTAAACCATGATCCAAGGCATGAGAGCCGCCCGCATTCCGGGTCCCCAGGGCACGTAGCAGATGTGCGACCGTCGAATGCAAGCACTCGCCACAGCCTGCACAGCCCTATATCTAATAACTCTATTTCTCCAACCAGGGATAACCCGTGTAATGCCATGCCACAATTCACCCCCCGCCCATCTGCCTTGGACTCAGTCCGTCCAGCATCTGGGCGCCTGCTTCATCGTTCCTGTGCGAGAAAGATGGGGGAATCATGGCAACACCACGGTATTACCGCCTCTTGCACGGGCTTGCCTATGCAGGCGGGTGTGAAGAACATGACGTGAAGTGCGGAAAGTGTTCCTGCGTGTTTCAGACGTTGACGGCTATCAAAAGGCAACACCCACGCTCTGCGGTCGGTGCTGCCTTGACTCGTAGCTGTAGGTTCGACCAAAGGTGGCCGTACGGTTCAGCCGCGGCGTCCCCGTCGGCGTTGTCAGCCGGGCCTCCTTGGCGGAGGGGCTGTCGGTGACAGACATGGTCGTTGGCTGTGTCCGTTCCTCGGTCTGGGTGTCCCAGGAGCATGAGGTCGAGATTGTCTCGAAGCTGGTGCGGCGAGCCGGCGCCACGCACGTGTAGAAGCCATCCCTGTCCGTGATGGGTAGTGGTGCGTTGGTGACGGAGTCGAAACTCATGCCGCGCTGGTGCTGCACCGGGTCATCCGCAGGGAAGAGCCAGTTCGAAACTCGCGAGAACGACCTCTTCTTCCTGAGAGGCGGCCGCAGCACGAGCGGGAGTGGTGGCGCTAGCCGCCTCTGTGGCATCATCTCGGTCGACGGGGACGGGGTGACGTAGCGCGGCTGCATCGGCATTTGCGGAACATGAAATACATCCGGTACCTCATAGATGGGACTTCCCATGCCGGCACCCTGCACAGAGTTTTTGGGAGGAGCCGTCCGAGGCCGCTCGGTGCTAATTTGCTCGATGCTAAGCCGCTCAACGAAAGATGGCCGCCCGGCAGCAGGAAGTGCGGGTATTTCAGGCATGGGTTCGAGGTCTGCATATGCGTTAGCGTCAACGAGTCAGCGTTGCAGATGGGGGAGTTACATGAAGCTTGCTTACTTTGCATGTCATAGGCAGTTGACGGGCGACTGCTCATGTAGATACTGTGCCGCTCGACGATCGATTCTATCTCTGCCTGTAGCCTATCCCGCTCCAGCATGGCGCTAGCGACCCGTTCGACCATCCTATCAACCTGTTCCGCCGATGAGCGCGCCCGCATGCGGGACCTCGGAGGTATCCTTGGCGGAGTCTCCGGATCCTCCGAGTCCTGGGTGGAGGCCGAGCCGGCCTGCCGAGGCACAGGCCTTCGTTGCAGGTGGAAAGACATGGAGGAGAGAGTCCTCTGATGGGTCAGGGTTGACCCGTTGGAATCGAAGCTGCTGCTGTGCATGTGAGCTGGTGCGGGTGGGAAAACGTCGCTCTGCTCCGAGATGAGATGCGGGAGGATGGGAGACAGGTTGTCGTCGACATATATGCTGAGCTCGAGTGGGCGGAACGAGCGGGAACGGCGACCTGGTTGGGAAGCCGGTGGGAACTGGAACGACTCGGAGTGGATGTGGCGGAAGTCGGATGGGGCTGATATTTTGGGTCTGCGTGATGACGACGATCCATGTGACCAGAACCTCTTGGCTACCGAGAAGCCCCGTCTCCCCCTGCCTTTGCCTCTGCGGACAGAAGCCGGTCGCTGCTCCATAAACGCCTCGCCCCTTGCTGCCGTGCCTGCTGAGGGACCAAGCGTGGGCGGTGGTGTGAGGGCCGGCTGATCACGAAGGACGAGGAACTCATCCTTTTCCCGCACTGCTTGGAGGCTTAGCACTTGACTGCCTGGGTTCTCACAGGATCCGTGATCCGTCAACGGACAATGACGCAACTCACGTTGATGGGAGGGGTCCTTGTTGCGGCCGTTGAGACAGGGACTTATGGTCGCATAGCAAGAGGATAGCGAGTCGAGCCAGGCGTTGTAGGCTTCTGCAAGTGCTCCGCTGAAGACAGTCATGCTACCGACAGTCTCACCTCATGCCTATCAACACTGAGAGACCGACCACCGTAAGGGCAAGGCGAGAGAGACAGAGAGAACGGCGACCAGCGACGAAGGTTGGATTAGGGGAGGAGGGTGAGAGGGCGAGGAGGGTGGCAGAAGGGCATAAGACGCATCGAACCCAGACCACAAATTAAATCAACAAGAAATAAAAAAGGACAAGAACGAAACGAGAGCAACAGACAGAACTTTGTCTGAACGTCGGGACAAAACCGAGACAGGCCTGGGAAGGGCGACTGGCCGTTTCCTTTGTCCTCGTGTCAGGGGAAAGGATATCTTTATCCCATCTCGTCATTTCCCACGGGCCTCGCCCGGGTCGGCCGAATTTGGGAGCCTGACATTTGACAGCCAAAGGCGGGCGCGCCAGCTGATGGCAGGCAAAGGGAGCAAGGTGGTGTGTGTGTGTGTAGAGGGCAAGGGAGAGGGTGCGGTTTGCAGAGGCGCGGATTTGATAGGCCAGCAGCGACTTCCAGTGAACCAGTCGGCGCTTACGGGGCCGGGGTGCGGTGACGATTCGGATGGCTGGCGCTACACACCAGATTGGCAGACCCACCACTGTAAGATCAGAGTGTAAGATGAACTCCGCCGTAGAGCGAGTCCATGTCTTAGAATTCCTTGGTCACTAGGCCGCCGTCGTCCACTGCTCCGAGAGGGGGGTCTCGTGGGACGTCGAGATTGGCCGGTCCATTCGCGCAGCTGTTTCTCTTGACTCTGGAATGACGGAGCCTGGGGACGCGCCTTGCCCACTGAAGATTTGAGAAAAAGGGGGGCGGGGCGGGGTCAAGGAGGCAGGGCAGCGAGCCTGATGGCGAATTCGCCAGCAACACGAGCAAACAAAGAAGAAAAGAGACAAGGAAAACAAACAAACAAATCCGGTGTCGGGCAGACCCGCCCCTGTCGTATTTGGAAGGCTGCAGGCGGCTTTGTTGTGAAACGGGCGTTTGGGGCCGTCGCCAGCGGCCAAATCAAAATTGAGCGCAAAGCTCGCGCCCAATAGCCAAGAAGTGCCCGCTGCTTCCACCCAGATGCGGCTGGGCCACTGGAATGGAGGCCTGCTGCGGCAGATGAATTCCAGACGACGCGCCCGCCATTCAGCCTGCGTTCCGCCGCGGTGGCTGGCGTCGCGTTAGTGCCTGCCTCTGCTCTGAATGCCGGGAGCCTGCCGACAGCGCTGTTTTCGTGCAGAGAGGTCCGACATCAAGGCACCCGCTCGTGGAACCAGCACTTGTCGCGCGAGGGCACGAGACGGCAAGCTGCCGCGTTTGTCGCTCTCAGCAGTGTCGTTTCCTTGTTTTGCTTGGTGGAAACTGAAGGCAGGCAACGGAGTGGTCGGCGCCGAGATGCATCATGTCGGACCGTGATAGTGGATTTCTTTTTGTCTAGCACGTGCGGAGCGAGCGGAGGCCGCCGTGGTCATGGCCCCAATAGGCTCTAGGGACGGTGAATTCAACCCATTCGGCAGGGAGCATCATGCACCAGGCACATTTGCGGATTCCGCTCTCTATTATGGCTTTTGCCTGAACCTACCAAGTTGAGCTCGGAATTTACCCACATACCCACGCGACGAGTACCAGAGAGCCTTCTGCGCCCAACTGAACGACACGCTACGCTAGCGGAGCGACTGAGAATTGGGTACCAGGACGTGGATGTCTCAGGGTTTGTGCTTTAAGTTGAGTGGTCGGCAATACGAGAGGGATTCTAGTATAAAGCGAGGCCCGCATCGCGGCGCCGCATCCCCAAAGGCTGCACGTACGAGCCATTCTGCTAGCCTGAGGCCAGCAACGTAGCCTGCGGGAGCTTGCCTCGCGGAAGACGCCCAAGAAAATCAACGCTACGCACACCTGATATTACAGATATTACCTATCCGTCTGCGCACTGAGAGAACCGCACATGTTTCTCGCCGCTCTTTGTGCCTCGTCGTTCACAAATAATTCGGTCCGGTGCTTCAGCTGAGCGAGCATGTCATCAGGCTGAGGGAGGCTCGTTCGGGTCCCTTGACGGTTAAAATCCAAGTCTTTAATGGCTCGCTCGTTCCATACTTGCCAAAGGCCACCGTCGTCGGTGTCGTTGCCCCGGTTGTGTCGGAGCCAGAAATTCTATACTTAGAACAGAACCGGCTGCCGTTTTTCCAGCGTGGTTTCACATCTGCGGACACTGATGCGACCGCACCGCCACAAATCGGTGCCCCACGAGCCTATCCGGCAACCGTGCCGAGCGAGGCTTAGCCACCGTGTCCGATTCGGGCCCATGTGAACAGCTTGCTCTATCAAACTGGCCTCTCTGACATTTTTTTTTAGAGGGCTTCTCCATCTGACAGCAACGAAATCGAATGCACACCTGTCAACAACTCTACTCCTCTCCAACACCTCAATAGACCCGCTCTAGTCACATTGTATCCTGCGCGCCTCTTCTCGACAGCCTCGACGACTTCTGTGCTAAGCAGCAGTCATGTCCGAGCCACCCTCGCCGGGGATGCTCCCCCCGGGGATGCAGATGCCGACCCCCGAACAGATTGCTGCAATGCAGCGCCAGCTTGCCATGGACGCAGAGAGGGCTGGAATGACGGTTCCCGAGTTCATTGAGCACATCAAGGCGCAGCAGATGGAGAGGATGAGACAAGCGCAGATGCAGCAGCAGCACGGCCACGGCCACGATCATGACCACGATCACGACCATGACCACGGCCACAGCCATTCGCATGGCCCTCCCCAACAGCAGGGTCAGCCCCAGCCCATACAACCGGGTCCTCCCAACCCCGTCGCGCTTGCGCTGGCGTCCTTCCTCCGCAGCCAAGAACTCAAGCCGCGAACCTGCATCCTGAACGGCGAGCGCAAGGACATGTTTCGAGGTACGCAGTACAAACCCCGCTCGCGAGCCGCCCGTTCTCTCACATCCCCGAGAGCGCGCTTGCATCCATCCACCTGCCTTGCCGCATAGACCCAGGCCCAGGGGTGACACGATGCTAACCCCGCACCTCCCCCCTCCTCGCCTCACAGTCAAGCGCGCCCTCCGCGCCATCCAGTCGCCGGCGTACGAGAAGGCGCGGGCCAAGAACCCCGCGCTGCCCAAGGTGACGGATCGCGCCTCGCTCGAGAACTGCTTCAAGCTGCTGCCGCTGTCGATGCTGGCGCTGCGCGTCATAAAGGCGGACGAGCACGAGGGCCACGACCACCCACCTAAGAAGGGGAAGCGCGTCAAGGGCCTCTGGACCGTCCGCATCGAGCCGCAGCAGGAAGCCGGCGACGACATGTACTACGTCTGGCTCTGGGAGGGCAGCCAGATCATGCGCAAGGTGTACGCCGCCCTCGCCCTCGTCGTCATCTTTGCCATCGTGCTGTACCCGCTCTGGCCTCTCAAGATGCGCCAGGGCGTCTACTACCTTAGCTGGGGCTTCCTGATGCTGCTCGGGCTCTTCTTCCTCATGGCCATCTTCCGCGTCATCCTCTTCTGCATCACCTACTTCGTCCTCTCTCCCGGCCTCTGGCTGTTCCCCAACCTCTGGGAGGATGTCAGCTTCGTCGACAGCTTCAAGCCGGTCTGGGCCTGGCACGAGGTACGCTCTCCACCTGTCATTTTGAACGCTCTCTCTCTCTGTGTGTGTATGTGTGTGTGTGTGTGTGCAATTTTGCTAATGCGCTGCGGGGTTTCCTCTCTTATTTTAGACGGCCAAGAAGAAGAAAAAGTCCAAGTCCAGCGCAACGCCCTCCTCCAAGGCCCAGGCCGCCTTCGCGACCTCCACCGGACAGCCAATGCCCGCCACGGCCACCACTACCGCGACTGACACGCAGGTTGCCACCAGCCCTGTGGAGAGGCGCGGCGGTTATGTTGCCCCCAGTGTGGACGAGCTGGAAGACGAGTGAGCGTTGCGTTTTCTTTTTTTTTAGTTTACTTTCGCCAAATACGGTTCTAGCAGGTTTCGGGTGTCTACGGCAGCAGTCACCTCTGGTTTCGGGGAAAGGGTGGCGTGTTTGAGGTCGCCATGTGTCTTGGCCACCTACCTTTTCTACCAAGACGCCCACCGGTGTCAAATGGCTCTCATCATGACAAGCGCTCTCCATTCTGCACGTATTTAGATAACCCGCGGGTATGGGGCGACTGACTGTACAATATGTTCACTGGTTCATAATCGCAAAAATGGGAAAGACCGGGATTATCATTCTGACCATGTATCCGTCATTTCCTCACCCTCCCTCGTGACTCCTGTCGATCGGCGCGTCGGTCTGGAGTGACGTGGCTATGCATCCACGGCATCCTGGAAGCGGTCGCTTTTTGGGCCGCTTGTGGTCACGGGTTCCTGCATAAGCCGCTCGCCACCTCGAGAGCGTGTGAAACGATCCGAGAAGCTCCTTTCTCGTGATATTAGTACCGCATCCAATATAGCCCTTTCTTCCAAATTGCCATGTGACCATGTCAATACGAGCGAGAGTGTGGACATGCTTATGGCGGCCATCGCAACTTCACAGCATAATCCGGCCCTCCCATCACGAATATCGTTTATACATCTACATATGTTGCCTGCTGGCAGCTACCTAGGTACTGTAGAAGACAGAAAGAATAAAAAGGGGGGAAGAAGGAAAACGTCATGAGGAGAAATCCCCTGCAACACCCTTGAGACGCCAATTCGTACGCCGAGGCACAGGCACCAGACGTTATGTGCGAACAATCACCGCGCCCGATCCCCGCGGCGAATCCACCTTTTTCACCATTATATAAAAACCAACCCCAGCTTTTTTTTGTTGTTGTTGTTTTGCGGGTTTGAATGATAAAAGAGGACAAAATCGAGAATAGAAAGGGTGTAGTAAAAAGTCAAGTTCCAAGGGGAAGAAAAAAAAGGCAGACCCAGAGCATGCGCCGCGCGCCGCTCGTGAAAGCGGATATCGTTGTCTACCTTGTCGCCTCTATCCACACAACCCCTTTTTTTTTTTTTTTTTTTTTTTTTTTTTTTTTTTTTTTTTGTGTGTGTGTGTGTGTGTGTGTGTGTGTGTGCGTGTGTGTGTGTGTGTGTGTGTGTGTGTGTGTGAGATTTTGTATTGCCATGCGCAACTTCCACCGCTCAAGCGCCAAGCTCCATGTACAGGATCGTCTGGTCCATCTTCTTCATGTCGGCAGGGCTGAAGGAGTAGTTGGGCACACGGCCGGCCTCGATGTAGCCGAGTTTCTTGAGGAGCGCCTCGCCTGCGCTCCCGGATTGCGCCTCGGCGATCTAGGATGAGGTTTACGGCGTCAGCGAGTTTCATGCTCATCCTCCCTCTTCTTGATGCGCAACAGGGTTAAAAACACTGCGAGAGATTAAATAGGGGCGGAACGCACGAGCAGCGTCTTGTTCCTCTTGATGGCCTCGGCATGCACGCCGCTCATCAGCTCCATGGCCTTACCGCGGCGGCGGTACCTCGGGCTGACAAGCAGGGACTCGACCTGGGCGCGGAACGGGCTGGTCTCCGAGGCCGGGAGCGACAGCAAGGCGGCGCCGACGAGCTCGGAGCCCTTGGCGCGCGTGCCGGGCTCGGACTCGTCGAGCAGGAAGAGGATGGCGAGGCGACCCGCACCCGCGTCGGCGATGCGCTCCTTCCACCAGGCCAGCAGCTTCTCGTGGTTCAGCGGCGGCAGGAAGGCGCCCGTCATGTGGTCCTGCGTGATGCAGGTCCCGTGCAGCGCCGCCAGGTAGGGCACCAGGTGCGAGTGCTGGGCGGCCGAGAAGACGTATATCGGCGGTTGTGCCATTGAGCTGGCTGCTGGTGTCATCGTATCAGCGGGTTGGCAAACAGGCTAATAGGCCACCAGGTGCTGTTCTTTCTCAGGTGTTGTGGTGGTGCTTGCTTTTGCTGGGATTATATCTATATCTTCCCACTCGGTTGATTTAGCATGTTCGTCTTTTGTGATTCTTTCGTGGAAAACGACGGCGGTGCTTCTTTCTTGTTTTATGTGTTTTTCAATGTCATCTCTTTGCTTTTCCCACCCTGGCTCTTCCCGTCACCTTCCAGGGCTTGCTGGGTCCTATCAGCGTGGCTCCTATGGGCAGTAGGGCACCTTGGCGTGGCGTATGTGCCGCGCCGGTCCAATGAGCTCATGACCGAGTCCCAGAACGGAACCGTGCCGTTCCGGGTCATAAGTCTCACAGGCCTGGAGCCATTGAGCTGGGCTGGCGGACGCCACTATCACGGGGCCACCCGGGGAAGGCAAATAGAAGCCGGAGGGAGAGGTTGACGACAGGGATGGGGTCGGTAGGATATACCCAAGGAGATGCGACTTGCATGCGCGGCTCGATCCGGTTTGTCCGGGCTGCTTTAAGCCGGAGCGCTATATTTACTGCGTGACGGCGGTATGGAAAAAAAAAGATTTCGAATCGGTGGAGAGGAATAACAGGTGAAGAGAGAAGAAAGCGGAGAAATAAAGCCTATAATATAGCTGGACGGCGACACAAGGGGATGATAGAAACGTACGTTCCAAAAGAAGGCCATGCGGTGAAAATCTTGACCCAGAACTGACTCCCAAAACGGTGAATGCAGGCTAAATAAAGCCAGGAAGTCAATTCGGGTCGTCGCCGGACACCGAATGTCCCAAAAGGACGCTGTGATGCCGTCAAACTTTTTTCTCCTCCCTTTTTCTCCTCTCTCTCTCTCCCTCCCCTACCGTTTTTACCTCCACACCTTCTTTCAGGCCTGGCTACCTACCTACCTGCCTTAGGTAGGGTAGTAGGGTGATAACGGGAGCTCTCGTGCAGGACGGACGCGCAAAGGATGGGACGGTTTTGTTGTTGGTTGGCTGGGCTTTCCAGAACAGCGCCTGTCAAAGTGGAGGCTTTCGGAGAACGGTTACTGGAGGGGTCGCTTGGACCAAACCACGCT
Source organism: Magnaporthiopsis incrustans (assembly GCA_003049425.1). Taxonomy (NCBI): domain Eukaryota; kingdom Fungi; phylum Ascomycota; class Sordariomycetes; order Magnaporthales; family Magnaporthaceae; genus Magnaporthiopsis; species Magnaporthiopsis incrustans. The sequence goes on along the minus strand of PYSR01000127.1, from coordinate 77,670 downwards.
GACCCGAAAAATCAAGACGGGGTTCCTGCGTCTTTTAAGGCTGAAAGTCGGAAGGTGCGGTGGCAGCTCCTCCCAGGGAAATCTGCCTGTTGATGGTCACGGGCTGTTTCTCGGTGAGTTCTGGAAGTGGTAATATGCTAATATGGCTGCTAGGAGCATGCGATGCTTGCCGGGGTTGCTGCGGTCTTCAATGAGCCGGCAACCGGCCATGCCCGCCGTCGGCTCGGGTACCGGATGGGACATGAACATGTACACTGTGGGTCACCCTGGCTGGGTTGGCCCAATCAAAAGCCTGGAACTCGCCCGTTTTCCGGCAGCTGTTCCACACCACCAGTACTTTTTCGGTACCTCGCGCTTGTCCTCGGGCGCATCACCTGGCATCCACAAGCTTTTTTTTTTTTTTTCCCCCTCTTATCGAATTCTCAACATCACCCCTCAATCCTTCCTGGCCTCGGCACCCACCACCACCTTCCCTGTCCCACTCCGGCACAGTACTCCACGCCGTCAGGATTTTAGCAGCTTCTTCTCTCTTTCTACCTCCATCCCTGGGATGGCTGCATGGATCGGAGATTGGATGTGAGGATAGACACCCATACTCGGGAGGGTACTTACTGGACGACATCGCTGCGAGCCCGTCTTGGCTTGGCCGGCTTCAACAGGACGTCCGGTCTGGCTGCCTCGGCCATGGAAGGGTGTCGTGTCATGTCCACCCGCCAATGCCTCGGTGAGGAATCGATTTTCATGCAATATATGGCCATGCGCCTGGCCGCAGCCTCCCGAGAGCCGTGCTCGTGCCGGCCTGCTGTGCACGCAGCCGCCCCTCGTGAGCCCCGTTGCCGGACTTTCCGCGCCAACGCTTGGCAGACGTCGACCTGTGGTCCTGGTGTTGGGCTTGTAGGCGTATGCCCACTTTCTTCTTCTGACGGCTTCCGTCGTGGCCCTCCTCCGCTTCTTTTCAGCCTTGCGTCCTTAACGACGTCCGTCCTTTCTGATCACGTGGCTGCGGACAAGAGCTCTCCATGGCAGTCGCCATCGCCGCCGAGGTGCTCACTCTAACCCCGAGATGCTAGCCGCTTCACGGGTAAGAGGCCTTATTGCCACGCAGCACAGCGGCCGAAAACGTTCTGGATACGTCGTGCGACCCGGGTACTGTCCCGAACTGCGGACTTTTCTCTCCTCAGCACGGAAGGCGACGGCTGGATAGGCCCACGCGCCAAGTATTGCCTGCTGCCCCTGTCTTTCCCGATGGGCTGTCCTGTTCCATCATCTTGACGGCTGTATTATGGCTGTAGCCCGTCACGCAATATGCCCATGCCCGTCGGGCTGTCACCTCGTCGTCAATTCTGAACCAGGCATCCTCCCGAGCCTTATTCCGCAGCCATACGGGCTTAATGAAGATGGGGCTGGTGGCGAGATGCAGTGCCCAGAGGGTCGACCCGGCACAGCGCCACCGGTGATACGAATGCCTCTCGGGGTGCGACACCCGAAAACATACATGATATGGCTCCCTCACCCGGAACAAGGCTCGAAAAGGGTGCCCAACTGCCGATTTCGGAGCACGGGGAAAGCTGAAGCGGTGAGCCCTCACAAAAGGCCAGGATTGTTAGACAGCTCGAGGCACCATGCAGGCACGACCACCATTGAGCGTTCGTGACTTGAAATGAAGAGGTATCAGGACGGGGCCACCCGCCTTGCTTTCAATGTTTCGCGATTCCGAAACTGGTGTTCAATTTGCTTTTTTTTTCCTTCTCTCTTAGCTTCTCTGCTTTGCCATCGGATGAGTCTCTAGGAGAGTATACACTCTATAGTAAGCTCACTCGCCAGGCTCTCATCTCCGCTGGCTTGACTGTGGTCTGACCTGGCAGCTATCAGCTGGCGGGGTGCACAAGCACGGCACGGGTTGGACAGCAACAGGCTGGACTTGAGCCTGCGTCAGAGAGGTACCTAGCCATGCAATACCGCACCTGCATGTGCATTTGACGTGCGTTCATTCACAAGCACTCGTTGCTGTGAATTAGGGTGGCACCCGTGTCCTCGCTTGGTCACTGGCTGGCTGCCACGGCCAAGTGGTGACGCCATCGCCCAATCCAGCCAGCTGGCGCCCGTCTTGTGAACAATAGATGGCTGGAGACGAGAGGGGTGAAGCTGCTTGGCTTGGTTGATAGCTGGCTGCCACATGCATTAATGCCCTGAGAGAGGACACCGGCCATAACCCCTGGAGCCATGCAGCTGGTGTGCCAAATTTCCGGTTTCATGCTCCCCGCCTGGTTCGCTTCTTGATCCTGAATCAACGTCTGGACTCCATCCCGCCCCTCCATCACAGCTCCTCCGACTTGGATTCACGATTGCTCACCTCTGCGGGCGGATTCTTAAACAAGCGCCTCATCGCGCATTGAATTCAGCACAACTTTGCTCTGAGCTTGACTATTGCTATTAAGCTGATATTTCCTCTCATCTCCCGTCACATCTCTCGTCCGCTCCCGTCTCCTTCTTCAGACGCGACAATTCCCTCCCAGCTCACGTCACCTTTACCCCTCCCCGCACGACTTCAGCCCTCCACCAAGCAGGTCCAGCTCCACCAAGAAGCTTTGGAACTGTTGTGGCACCCAGCGCCACCTGCTGTCTCAATCGCCCAGACACAGCTCTCCTGCAAGGAAACGCCTGCCTTCGTAGGTTATCCTTGGCAACGCCCGACCAGCTCTGGCATCCTCATCTGCGCCAGCCGTCGCCCGCCATGGACCGTCTCTTGCACAAGCTCGAGGATAAAGTTGATCGCCTCCTGGGCCACGAGCACCAAGACCACTCGCATACTGCTGCTGAGGGTTGCGACGATTCGCACCCCGCTGAGCATCGCGGAAACCGCTACAACTCGTTTGCTCCGCAGACCAGCGGTGTTCCGAAATGGTACGTTGACGGCGCGAGCTACTTCTGGGCCGTTTCGGAGGCCCTCGAACGTAAGTCTGCTTTCTCCACAGCCGCTCTGGACCAAAGAAGTCGTGGAATGATGGTAGCAGTGCTAAACAAACTGTTTAGAGGCCCGAGAGAGCATCTACATCCTCGACTGGTGGCTGAGCCCCGAGCTGTACCTGCGGCGCCCACCCGCGCGTAACGAGCAGTACCGCCTGGACCGCATGCTCCAGGCGGCCGCAGAGCGAGGCGTGCAGGTCAGGATTATTGTATACAAGGAGGTCCCCCAGGCTCTGACGTGTAAGTCCCGCAACGCACACATGAGCACGGCCCACGAATCTGTAGGCGGCAACTGACGACTTCGCTTCGCCCCAGTGAACTCGGAGGTGAGTGCTACGGACGATATGTGGCTAAGAATCACCAAAGATCTGTAACAATGCTGACACGACACCTACACTCCCCAGCACACCAAGCATGCCCTCGAGGCGTTGCACCCCAACATCAGAGTCTTCAGACACCCTGACCACCACCCAAGTGCCAACGACGTGAAGGGGGACCTCCTTGAGGGATTCCAGAACCTATCCCTAGGCACCTTCCGCCTCTCGACCCTGCCTAGGGATACGCTTGCCGCCCTTTACGGCACCGCCGACGACGTTGTTCTCTTCTGGGCCCACCACGAGAAGCTCCTCGTGGTTGACTCTCACCTTGCCTTTATGGGCGGTCTCGACATGTGTATGTTGTTCCTTGCACCTGCATGCGGCAACTAGGACGGCCAAGTCGCTAACCGAACGTACCTTTGTATCTAGGCTTCGGAAGATATGACACGAACAGTAAGCCTCAGTCCAGTCCATACAATATCTAGGTATTCGTCGAGACAACAGTCCTGCTGAACATGATCGATAGGTCACCCGATCGCCGACGCCCATCCTAGTGACCTCAACGCAATCGTCTTCCCCGGCCAAGACTACAACAATGCGAGGGTCTACGACTTTGAGAGCGTCGACAAATGGGAGAACAACAAACGTGAGCAGGCTAGCTCTACAACTGTTTCAGGAATCTCGGATAACTAATCTTCATGATGGCGCCTAGTCGATCGGACCGTGAGCTCCCGCATGGGCTGGTCCGACATCTCCATCAGCCTCAGCGGGAACATCGTCAACAGTCTGATCCTCCACTTCACGGATCGATGGTAGGTGCTGCTTGAGGCGACCGCTAAGTCGACGCTAGTCGTTTATACCTCGCTAACTTTTATAATAAGGAACTACATCTACGAGGGGAAATATCGAGCTAGGACCGACGTACACTACGAGGCTTTGGGTGGGGCTGCATCTCACGCTCCCCCTGCGCCCGGACTGTTGCAGAATGGAGAGGACTTCTTTGGTGGCCTGCAGCGACATTTCAACCACCACTTCAGGCAGTTCTCATCCGAGGAACGCCCGGGAGAACAGTCTAGGGGGCTGGGCCACGACGGTGGAGGCGAAGCCCATATCCAACTGACGCGAAGGTGAGTCGTTGTGGCCTTGTAGCTCCTGACCATACTGCAGCCAATCCGCTAATGCTCAACGCCCAAATACGACCAGCGCCTGCCCATGGTCTTCCGGCAAGCCCACCGAGCATTCTATCGCCAATGCCTACATCGAGGCCATCACCAATGCCCAACATTTCGTCTACATCGAGAACCAGTTTTTCATCACCGCCACGAGCGATGAGCAGAAGCCGGTCCACAACAAGCTCGGCGAGGCCATCGTAAACCGCATCGTGCGGGCGCATCGGAACAACGAGGTGTTCCACATCCTTGTGCTCATGCCCGCAGTTCCCGCCTTCGCCGGCGACCTCAAGTCGGACGGCGCGCTCGGCACCCGCGCCATCATGGAGTACCAGTACAACAGCGTCTCCCGGGGAGGTTACAGTATCCTGGAATCCGCGCGCAACCAAGGTGTTGACGACCCGCATCGCTACATCAACTTTTACAACCTGCGCAACTTTGATCGTATTAATACGAGCGCGGCCATGCAGAGGGCCGAGGAGGAGAGCGGTGTGCCCTACGAGTCGGCCCGGCGCGAGTTCGACGACGCCGTGGAGAGCGGCTACGATGGCTACGGCCGCCAGGCCACCTCGGGTCGCTATGGAGACCAGTACCAGCGCTACCAGGAAGCGGCCGAGCGCACTCATGACCGCAGCGTCAGTTCTTGTTCCCTTCACATCTCTCCTCCAGTGCGGGTGTAATTGTGGTATGCTGACGACTCTTGTGAGATTATGCGACACAGTGGGACACGGTCAGCGCCTGCTACATGGATGCAGGCCCCGACCTGCACAGCATCCCTTGGTCAGGCAGCCCAGAGTCGGAGCTCGACGCCTTTGTGTCTGAGGAGCTATACATCCACTCCAAGGTGCTCATCGCCGACGACCGCCTGGTCATCTGCGGCTCTGCCAACCTCAACGACCGCTCGCAGCTGGGCGACCACGACTCCGAGATAGCCGTGGTGATCGAGGACCCGTCGCCCGTGCAGTCGCGCATGGCCGAGCAGGACTTCACCGCCTCTCGCTTCGCGGTCTCGCTCCGCCGCCAGCTGTTCCGGAAGCACCTGGGCCTGCTCCCCGATCAGCCGTGCGACCGGCCCGACGCCAACTGGACGCCCGTCACGCGGGGGCCCAACCACTACGACTGGGGCTCGCCCGCCGACAGGCTGGTCGAGGACCCCCTGAGCGGCCGCTTCCTCGACCTCTGGCGCTCGACGGCCCGCACAAATACCGAGGTGCTCAGTAAGGCCTTCCACAACGTGCCCAACGACGCGGTCCGGACGTGGGAAGACTACGACAACTTCTTCTCGCGCCACTTTATCATCCCGGGGGCCGAGAAGAAGGAGGAGGACGAGGACGACGAGGCGCGCCGGCGGCGCGAGGAAGAGGACGCCCGCAAGGTCCAGTACGGCCACGTCGTGCGCGACGAGTTCCCGGGAGGCGTCTCGGAGCTCAAGGACTGGCTGTCCCGTGTGCGCGGCACTCTGGTCGAGATGCCGCTGCAGTTCCTCGTCGACGTTCCGGATCTGGCCAAGGAAGGGCTCTCACTCAACGCCTTCACCGACGACCTCTACACGTAGAACAAGGTGAGAGTCTAGGAAGGTTGGATGACATCGGGATCTCGCCACTTTCAACTACGGCTTAGTTTACTTCATTTTATTCTTGCTGTCCGCCGAGGAAGGGTAGGAGGGGAGAAACGAGATGTGTATTATTTGTTTCAAATGTTTGCCAGCCCCATTACATGCCCCGAGTCTATAGCAAAGAAAACCAGTATGGGAACGCAGAGAGAGAGAGAGAAGAAAAAAAAAGATACCTAGGTGTTATCTCGTGAATCTTTGCTACCGTCCTTCCCTCTTCCTTTGTCTATAACAGATCTACGCGCGCCCAAGGCACACACATACTCTCTATCTGTCGCGCGGTGAGGTGGCCATGTCCCCCATCTACCCACTGGCCACGGCTGCGTATGACCCACCCGCCCAACCAGTTGAGCCAAATCGAGCCAGGCCAGAAAACCAAAGGATAGCAGGTAGCCGGTGGTCTGTGGTTGTTCTTATGCGAAAGTGGTAGGTAGCCAGTTGGTCCGTAAAAACAAAGGGACGTATTATACAAACGTACTGATAACCCTTTTTTTCTTCAGCAGAAAGAAGTGCAATCGAGGACAACAAAAAAAAAAAAAAAAAGAGACGATGCGCGCGGCCCTCCAGTGAGCCTTCCGTCAGATAAAAAGTTGACTCCGCTGTACGCAAGGAAAATAGATAACCAAACGTCTTGATACTCATTTCCGACAGGGGCCGAGAAAGTCAGCCCCTCCCCCACTGTCTGCTCCCCGAAACAAATAAACCCGGGGGGTTTCGTTGAGCGCTTAGTCGACCTTGCCGTTGGCGTTGGCTCCAAGAATGGGCGCCTTCATCTCCTTCATGCCCAGGTTCTCCTCGAGGCGGAAGTGACCGCGCGTGCGCCGGAGCCGGCCGCGGAACCACGAGGCACCGCCCAGAGCCAGGCCGAGGAGGCAGCCAGAGGTGAGGTAGGGGTGTTCGGTAAAGGTTTGGCGGATGTCGAAGAAGATCTTCTCGAAGCTCGAGATGGTAAGCTTGGGCTTGATCTTGTTGGGCGACCGCGTGACCTGGCCGATCGTCTCGAGAATCGACGTCCTGGAGGGGATGATGTAGTTGCCGGTGACGGTCTGGTCCCAGTAGCGGCGGTTCTGCGATGTCATGATGATCAGAGTCAGGATTCCTTGCTGAGTATGCCAACAAGCTCTCGAGCGTTTTGAAACTTACATCCTCGTCGTTGATGAGCACGCGCTCTCCGTCCTTGACGTCGATGCCGTACGTGGTGCGGATCCAGCGCTGCCAGAAGACGCCGTCAACCCAGGCGAACCCGACCTCCTTGCGGTCCGACTTGTCCATGTTGATGCGGATGCTCTTGGCAGAGCGCAGGGCCCGCTGGTCGCCGCGATCCTCGGCCTCCTCGATGCGGAGCTGCTTCGCGTCGCGCAGCTCCTTGCGCTCCTGCTGGAAGGCGACGATCTGCTTGTCCATCCACTCGTTGGCGGCGCTCTTCATCTCGCGGATGGCGCTGTTGAAAGACTCTTCGTCCTTGCGGTTGAGGATGCTAAGCACAACCAGCCGGCCGTCCATGATCTCCCGCGCGTTGGATGCCGTCATCTCGGGGACGATGGGCAGCCAGACCGACTTCATCCAGTTGAGCACCTGGTTGGTATCACGCATGTCCCTCGGAGTGAGGGGCGTGTAGTACGTCGGGCGCCCCTCGCGGGCCACCAACAGACGTGGCCAGGTCGTGATCTTGAAGCGCTTGTAGAGCTTCGGGTCGTTGGTCTTGACGAGCTTGGCGTGGCCGATGAGGCTCAAGGGGAGGCGCTCGAGGGCCAGGAAGTCCTCGCTGGTCGTGGCGTGGTCGTAGAAGTAAACAAAGATGACATCTTCTTTCTTCTCCAGCGCCTCGAACGACTCTGCGTTGACCTCGGCGACGCCCGCCGTGATGTCAACAGCCTTTTCGGCGTATTGGATGAAGTCTCCGAGGCCGCGAAGGCCATCGTATTCGACGCGCTCGCCGCCCTTGAAGAAGAGGATGGTGGGATATCCGCGGAGGTGAACATCCTTGCACAGGCGAGCCTCAACATCACAGTTGACCTCACCAATGTTGAGCCTGCCCTTCATTTCCTTGGCCAGCTGCTGCCAACTGGTAGCCATGGCCTGGCAGTGATGGCACCACGGTGCGTAGAACTTGATGAACCACGGCTCCTGGGTCATGGTGACGAGCGTCTGGAAGGTCTCGGCCGTCAAAGACACCGAAAGGCCGTTGGGGTTCGCATCTGCGGCAGGCTTCTTGTCCTTCTTGGGCTGCGACGTGTATGGGTTCGGGATGATGAGGTATGGGCTGTCTTTCGAGATCTCCATCTTGAACCCCTTCTTGGAGTCATCCTTGGCCGTGGAGTCCTTGGTTGCCTCGGCCGTCTTGGTGTCGTCCCTCTTGAGCTCATCGTTCTTCATCTCCTCGCCAGTCTTTTCAGCAGCCTTCTCCTTGCCCGCAGTCTCCTTGTCGGACTTGGCCTCGGTCGGGTCGGGTGAGGAATTGTCTCCAGGTTTCGGGAGGGCCAGCGTTTTCGGCCTCGATCCAGGCTTGGCAGCTTCGAGCGCGGCCTCGATTGCCTCGCTGAGGACCGTCATGTTCCTAGCTCCCCTGAACGTCTCGCCAGCTTCGCCATTCTTGTAGAGGATCGTGGTGGGGTACGAGGTGACGCCATTCTTGCTGCACAGGTCAAAGTAGGCTATACAGTTCACCGTTGCGAACTGGAAGTCGTAGAAATTGGTGAAGTCGACATCTGAACCTACGGGTTTCGATGTGTAGTAAAACTCATAGAGAGTCTGGTAGGTGGGCGCGAAGTCCGTACAATGAGGACAGTACGGGCTGCGTTCAAAGGGTGTCAGACGGAAGCGCTCTAGCCACTATCTTTTCTAATTTTTGCATATGAGAGTGTCGAACCTGAAGTGCTTCACGATGCAGAACTTGTGGCCCTTGGTCTCCTTGTCGAACGTATCTGGGGTCAGCTCGACCATAGGAACGACTTTCTTGTTGTTGAAGTATGTGTTCTCCTTTGTAGGATCCTGGCTAGGCGGTTCTGTGTCAGCACCAGCAACGGCGCCGACCGAGACTAGGCCCAGCCATAGCGAGAGTGGTGATAGCCTCATCGCGACGGGGCTGTGTCAAAGGAGCCCGTCGGACGGGGGGATGCCTGGACGAAGGCGACCGGCGGTCGAGATCAATCGCGGGCGGCCAGGACAACGAGGTGGTAGGGCGACGTGTGGACACGTGTGCGGCGCCGCCGAGGCGACGGTCGTGGGAGGCGCGTATCGCTCGTGCCGGAATCAATCCAAGGGCCGCGGGCTGCGATAGAGACGCCGTGTCGCGACCACGGGAAAATAAAGCAATGGGAGAAGTAGGGGGTTAAGGAAAAAAAAAAAATACTCGAGCGGCCGCGCGTGGAGAGCACTAGGCTTGTCTACTCGCGGTTATGTGTGGATTGCCAAAATCCAGCCGCTGACGCCTTCAATCAGAGGTGGAAAAGGGGGACAAGAAGAGACGGGCAAGCCAAGCGATTTGTGTAATCAAAGTGCTATCAAGGCCGCCCAGTGTCAACCACGTTCCTGTTGTTTCGCCCCATTCTTGGGACCCATCCATGCTGCACGCTAACGTAAAAACGACCCCGTCAGCCACACAGGCTTCCCCGTCTTTGGCCCTTCCTGAAGAGCAAGGTCGAAATCCTGGTCAGCCACAGCACCGAGCTTCCTCTGTCTCCACTCCACCACTTATTCTCGGTCTTTCGCACTGAAGACCCCCGCCAGAGCAGTGCAGTGCTGGCCCTAATTCAGGCCCTCCTGTGGTCAACACATTGGAGTGCATGTAGGCGGTTGCATCTGCAAGAGTGTTAATGGTGGCTCTTTGTTATTGCTGCCTACATGAGCGTCCGCTCGCCTAGCCTAGGGGATTTGTATTTGAGGCTGAGGCGGCGCTTGCCTCTGCCCAAACCACAAGACGTTGTAAAACATGTCCAATCCAATCCGCCAAGCCTCAGCCAATTCTATCCTGAGCGGCGACGGGAAGGGCCGCCTGTGGTCCTGAGGTGTAAAATCCAACGCTCCCTCATTGCAAGGCGCTCCCGCCTCGCGATGGAGCCCTTTCTCAAACGGGCACGGCCAGAGTCTGTCTCATCGACTCCTCGGTCACTTGGTCGTGCCGTCAGCCCCCCGAGGAAGAAGGGTCGACGCGTCTCGCCTGCCGCCGAAGCCCCAGGATTGGAGCCGGGGCTAGGGCCGAGACCGGGTGCCGTGAGTCGCGACGACGCTGGCGTCGTCGCGTACATCTCTCCTGGCTCCTCCGGCTCTGACACGGATGCCGGCACGGCGGAGCAGGGGGTCCTGCCAAGCTCCTCGCGCCAGGCACCGTCGTCAGCCACGCCCGTCGAGACTCCAGCCGTCGCCGACTTCGGTTCCCCGTTCCGCTTGACGCACATCAGGGACCTTGGTCCTCAGGATAACGTCGACGCCGTCCAGCTAAAAGACGTCATCGGCGACCCGCTGATCTCAGAATGCTGGGACTTCAACTATCTGCACGACATCAACTTCCTCCTCGCAGCCCTTGACGAAGATGTTCGTCACATGGTCAAGGTCAATGTTGTGCATGGCTTCTGGAAGAAGGACGACCCTAGGCGGATCGACCTCCAAGTAAGATTTCACCAGCCAGTGTTCATTTCATCTTATGCCACCTGGTTGAGAGATATACTGACCGAGTGATGCATTTACACTGTAAAAAGAGAGACGCAGCGCAACACAAGAACGTCGCTCTCCACGCCGCCTTCATGCCCGAGATGTTTGGCACTCACCATTCCAAAATGCTGATCTTGCTGAGGCACGACGATACCGCCCAGGTCGTGATCCACACAGCGAACATGATCCCCAAGGACTGGACCAACATGACACAGAGCATCTGGTTTTCGCCACGCCTGCCTCTGCTCAGGGGTGGCGTTGACACTACGAAAGCAACGCCAGCCCCGGCACAGGTAGACTACGAGGAGCTACCCGAAGGCAGCGGCGACAAATTCAAAGTCGACCTCCTCAGCTACCTGCGCGCCTATGACAGGCGGCGGGCCATCTGCAAGCCGCTTGTGCAGGAGCTGCAAAGGTACGACTTCTCGAGCATCCGCGGGACCCTCATCGCCAGCGTTCCCGGGAGACACCAGATGCACGACCGCTCGGCCACCACCTGGGGCTGGGCCGCCGTCAGGCGAGCGCTGGAGTCGGTGCCCCTGCAGCAGCAGGGCGGCGATGGCGGCAAGACGACGACGGCACCCGAGGTGGTGGTGCAGATCTCGTCCATCGCCACGCTCGGCCCTACCGACGCGTGGCTGCGGGGAACCTTGTTTGACGCCATGAGCAAGGGCAAGGGCAAGGACAAGACGGCTGCGGCTCCTCTGGCGCCCAAGCCGCGCTTCAAGGTCGTCTTTCCGACTCCAGACGAGATCCGCGCGTCGCTGGACGGGTACGCCTCCGGAGGGTCCATTCACACAAAGATACAGTCGGCGCAGCAGGCGAAACAGCTCCTGTACCTGAAGCCTCTGTTCTGCCATTGGGCGAACGACTCGGCATTGGGAAAGGGTAAGGGGCCGTCTGCCTAAAGCACCACTGCCTATTTTGTCGGGAGCTAATCAGGATGGACAAGCAGAAAATGAGGAGGGTGTTCCTGTCCGCGACGCCGGCAGGAAGCGAGCAGCGCCCCACGTTAAAACATACATCAGATACGCGGACGGGGAGAAGTCTCTGGACTGGGCGCTGATAACGTCGGCGAACCTTTCCAAGCAGGCCTGGGGAGAGGCCGCCAACGCCATGGGCGAGGTGCGGATAGCGTCGTGGGAGATTGGGGTGCTGGTATGGCCATCGCTGTTCGCGGAGAAGGCACGGATGAGTTGTGTGTTTGGGAGTGACTGGTTGTCGGCCGAGGAAGCGGACGAGGCGCGCCAGGGGGACGGGCCGGTGGTTGGCCTGCGAATACCGTACAGTCTCCCCGTGCAGACTTACGGTAATGACGAGATCCCCTGGGTCGCAACCGCAAAGTACCATGAGCTGGACTGGAAAGGGCGGAAGTGGGAACATTGATACCCTTTTTTTCAACGACGCAAAGACACACATAGCATGAGGCTAATTTTGACCTAGGCGCCAATGGTTACTCATCATGCAGCGAAATGGGTATTTGTGCTACAGGGTCTTCCATCCCTAGTCGCGCCGTAGTCTCGTTCCGTCAGTCTATATATATCCGACACACCCAGGTTCAGATCCCGAAGTCTGTCACAAGTCCTTTCGACTGAAGGATCCTTGGAGAGCCTGTTGACATCCGTGGGGCCGAGATGTGACCAATCCGCGGTAAACGCAATATATGTATTCCAGGGCACCGTGTATTTCATGCGTTCCTCATTAAGGTTTCTGTGTTCTAAAGCCAGAAATGCCTCGCGTCCACCGGACCATCTAACCGACCGTCTCGGGGACCTTGTTCTCGTCGTAGCCGTAGGTGGTCTTGAGCTTCTCGACCAGGGCGACGTACTTCTCCTGAGCGGTCTCGGGGGTGTTTCCATCGTCGACTGCCTTCTGCCAGGCGCTCTTCTTGGCCTTGCCCTGCACGTTGTGGAACATGGTTCCCGCGGTTAGTGTTTCCGGCTTAAGACGGGGCGACTGTAGATGGACGGATGGTTTTCCACCGAGAGGTGTGGGTACCTAGACATACCTTGATGTCGAACATGCCGGGCGCAGGGGCCGAGGCGATGTCCTCGCCACTGCCGATCTTGAAGAGGGCTGCCCGGGGGGGAAAAAACAGGAGGGAGAGGGGTCAGCCAACGTGCCAGGGCCCGGGAAGCGAGAGAGATCGACATGCGGCGAAGCTTGCGCTACGGAGGTTTTTGCGCCCTGCTCAAGCTCAGACTCACCGTACAGCTCCAGAAGCTCGTCGTTGTTGGGCTTGCTCACAAGCTTCTTGGAGTCCTCGATCGCCTTCTTGAAGGCATCGCTCTGAGGGGCAGACATGGTGGCTTTGCGGGTTCGGCGGGGTTTTTTTGCTGGAGGGTTGGCTGTGATGGAAAGAGATCGAGAATGGATAATGGGAACTGAGCCGGAATCGGGTCGAGAGAGAAGCGTTGGATATTTGGAGGGGTTTCAAGGGAGAGCAAACCGAGGTTTGTTGAGAAGGGACGCTCGGCATGAGGCGGTACATGCTGTCCCCCCTGACCACGCGGGGTGGTCAGGCGGGGCACATCTCAATAATGACGGCAAGCGCCACCTCCAATAGTGGGGTAACCGGATCAACCGTTTAATTTCTGCGCCTCGGTGCCTTGGTAGTCGACTCACGGGCCTGCCTGTCTCACAGCAAGCGGAACAAGAGACGAGACACGGATGGATGCATTTTTGACTTCTTGGCGTGCTTCTATGAACGCCGGCTGCGCTTGCTGCAGAAAGTAGCAGATAAACCACCACTTGAAATCCGCATGCAAACAGAAGACTTTGTGCTGAGCCAAACTACGGCCTAGAATTTGGGTGGGCTTGAAATAGCACACATTTGAGCTCCCGTGCCTGCATAGGCATTGTCCCAAGTGACTTTTAGACATACCTTGAGCAGGCGTAGAGCAGGCTGTGGTGTCACCGCCAATGCATTGGAAAATTTCGGATTCATAATGTGTAAAATGGAGGGGCGGGCTTTTACTTATAATAACTTGGGGCACGAGGGAGCAACGGCAAGAGTTCAGCCCACCGCTCTCCGAAAGATAAACGGCTTGGCGAGGAGACGAAGCTGTTTTCGGGGACGGCAGTCGTAAGCACACAAGCCAGGGACCTGCGAACCCCTTCCGCTGCCACTCCTCGGGGTAGCGAGAATCTGTGCCGATCACCCGCACCACCGAACCTGCGTGGCCGGGCACTCGAAGTTGACCGAACAGCCGGCAGGTCAGGAATGAGCTTGTTCGAATATAGGAGCAAGTTGAGGCGGGCAGCGAGGGACAAGCAACAAACGCTTTTGTTTTGCACTGGATAATAGCAAGGGAAAGAGGGCATCAATGCCGCAGCCTGCATCCGATGGAGCTTGATTTGAGCCAAGGCCAGGCTCCAGCCGGCATCGTCTCCTATTTGTTCTTCTGATATTTGAGATTGCGACGCAACCGGCATAATGTTTCGTTTTTGGTGTTACTTCGCGCTCGGGCAGCGATCGCCGCGAGCACAGCGTAGCAGGGATATCAAGCCTGGCCCTCCTGGCCCTGGACCTGCAGGGCTTCTCGTTCCCACTTGCCGGCCCGACTTTTGCCAAGGCCCATGCAACAACCCTCAGGCAACAACTCCCGAGCCAGACTGCAGGCGCCACGGCGACGTTGATTGGACGGGGATCAAAATAAGTCGGACGAGGGATGCAGGAGTGAATGCATGCGGTGCGCTGGCACAACGCGCCTCGCGCTGCTCGCGGCGAACGAATCACCATGCGGCATGGAGGAGCACATACGAGCGGGGGGGGCAGGAAGAGCATCACATCAGCAGCGGCGGCAGTGGCACACGGAACAGGCCGGGCCGGGCAGTGCGAATAAAAATAAGGCCGTACCTAGGTGCTCGCCAGGAGACGGACCTAGGAGGATCGTCATCAGAAAACGGCGGTGATGGAACGTCGGGTCGCCAATCCTCCCGTCCGTGCTGCAAATAGTCGGTACCGTTCTTGGAATAGGAGGAGATGTGATCCTCTGGCGGGCGTTGACTGCACGTCTCTCCTGCAGGCTGGGGCTGCTGCATGCTGCGGCCCAGTGCGAGTTGAAGGACCGCTAGTCCGAGTCTGGAGCGTCCGTGGTTCCCCAAGCCCATCTCCGGGGCCCTGCGTCGTCGGCCACGGTACAAATCCGCCCCGACCTGCCTGCATGTGTTGCTCTCTGCCAGCCAGGGCTTTTTTTTTCTTCTTTTCTTTCTTTCTCTCTGCTTTCTCCTTCTTTTCATCCTCAGCCATTACGTAGTTTTGCGATATTTCTCATATATCATACTTGCAGCGCCGCATATCTGTTTGATCCCTTGCCTGTCCTTTCGTCGAAGCCTCAATACGGCAACATGAGCGGTGCCGAGAGCAAGACCGTCGTGGTCCTAGGCGGCGCCTACGCCGGCCTCCACGTTGCCCACTATGTGCTAAAGAACCACAAGACCGCCAAGGTCATCCTCGTGTCCAAGGTAAAAGGCGCCCGCACACAGAGTCACGTGTGCAGCACGTGCCCACCACTTACAGCACCACCTCTGATCGAATAAATCGCTCTGACACCCAAGCGCAGAACAGCCACTTCTACTGGAACATGGCCTCGGTGCGCGCCATCGTGCCGGGCCAGATCAAGGACGAGCAGCTGCTCCAGCCGCTGTCGGCCGCGCTGTCGCGGTACCCGGCGGAGCGCTACGAGCTGGTCGTCGGCAGCGCCGACGCGACCGACTTCGGCGCCAAGACGGTCACGGTCACCGCGGCCGAGACGGGCGCCTCGCGCACCCTGACCTACGACCAGCTCGTCCTGGCCACGGGTGCCCGGTGCGCCGGCGCCGACGCGGCGGCGGTGCCGTGGAAGGCCGGCGGGTCGCACGACGACATCGTCCAGACGCTGCACTCGACCGCCGAGCGCGTGGCCGCCGCGTCGCACATCGTCGTCGCCGGCGGCGGGCCCACGGGCGTCGAGGTCGCGGCCGAGCTCGGGTTCGAGTACGGCAAGACCAAGGAGATTGTGCTCCTCACCGCCGACAGGCAGCTGCTGGGCGGCGACTCCATCGCCGCGGCCGCCGCGTCGGAGCTGGCCAAGCTCAACGTCAAGGTCCGGACCGAGACCAGGGTCGCGTCCGTGAAGCAGCAGGCCGAGGGCGGCAAGACTGAGATTGCGCTCGAGGGCGGCGGCGCCGCCGCCGCCGAGCCCATCGTGACCGACCTGTACCTGCCCACCATGGGCCTGGTGCCCAACTCGGAGTATGTCGATGCCAAGTACCTCAACGACAAAAGGTACGTCGAGGTCAACGACTTTTACGCCGTCAAGGACGCCGAGGGCGTGTGGGCGGCCGGCGACATCGTGTCCAAGCCCCGAGCTGGCTTCATGATCGCGCAGAAGCAGGTACGTCAGATGGATCGATATACGATGTGTGTTCGGTGGATCAATTCGCTAACGCGTCGATGCCAGGCCGCCGGCGTCGCCAAAAACCTCGTCGCTGCCCTCAACGACAAGCCGCCCGCCGTCGTCAAGCTGCTGCCCATGGACATCTTCGCCGTGGCCACCGGCCGCAGCAGGGGCGTCGGCAGGATGGGCTCCATGAAGATGCTGTCCTTCATGGTCTGGATGGCCAAGGGCCGCACGCTTGCTCTGCAGATGCTCAAGGGCTATATGGACGGAAGTGTTGCTTGAAGGGGAGAGAGATCGCCAATCGCCTTCCTCCCGTCCCCAAGCCCGCTCAGTTTCTCCTTTTCCCGCGAGGATATGGTTGCCCAATCAGGATGCGTCAACAGGAAGCAGTCGGAGGAGATGGAATTATCATATACCCTAATGTTCGCCATCAAGCACGGCTGTCATCCATAAATTTCAGTAGGTAGTTGAAGTTGAAGGAAAATACATCCATCACTCTTCCCAACAGTGTCGTCTCGTCCGACGTCCTCGGGTCTAAGAACGGCCGAAAAGTTAGAAACTGTAAGAAAATGCAACAAACAATATAAACAAACCGATATACACAGCCTCGTCAACGCAACCAATATCCCAAACATCAAGCAAATGGCGATGTGGACTCCCCGACAAACCTGGCAAATGCAGCCACCAGCACGGGTAATGAGCTGGAATTTGAATCAAACTAGGTAATGATAAGTAGAAAATGAGGAAGGAAGAATAAGGAAGAATAAAAAAAAAACACTGGAGAAACCGAAACTTGTCTCATCATCGTCACTTCACCTGGCGGCTTTCTCGTCTTCGATCTGGCGACGAAGATCCTCGAGCACCTGCTGGCGCGACCGCAAATGGGCGCCGAGCCCGTCCACCTGCTCTCGCACCGTCTGCAGGTCCTCCTGGATGCTCTTGAGGCTGGCGCCGCCCCCGGAGCCGTCGGCCTTGCCCGTCTCGATGTCGCGCAGCTGCCTGCGCTTGTAGTCGAGCAGCTGCTCCAGCTCGCGCTTGACGAGGGCCGGCTTGGAGTCGCGCAGCCCGCCGCGGCGGCGCGCCGACTCGGCCTCGACCTTGTCCATCTTTGCGTCCAGCTCGGCGAGCTGGCGTTTCAGCCGGACCTCCTCCCACTCCGAGTCCTTCTGGGCCGACCCGAAGTCGGTGCCGGTCGCCTTGAAGTTGCCGCGCCCCAGGCGGGTCAGGTACTGGTCGCCGAACTTGGCCTTGCGGCCCGTCGAGGTCGAGTCGTCGGCCTTGGTGGCCCAGCGCGATGCCGCGGCCGCGTTGCCGGCGCCCGTGGTGCGCTGCTTGTCGACCTGGTAGTCGATCTGGTTGCGCTCGAACGAGGCGCGCAGCGACGGCGGCACCGTCCGCGGGATCCGGTAGCCCTCATGCCTGTAGTTGAGCATGTGCAAAAAGGCCAGGCAGGCGTCCTTGTTGATCGACGGGCCGGCCGAGGGGTTGATGAGGTTCCAGGCCGACCTGATGTCCGTGTCGGGTACGTCGAGCGACTCGTAGAGCTCTTCTAGCGCGCCGACTGTTGGCGGAGGAGGGGTAAGAGGTTATGGGTCAGAGACAATAATTCTAGCGTCAGGTGGACGCGCGTTGCATCCCCTCCCTCTGCATGCCCGGACAGCAGACGGCTCCCGGACTTACATGAAACTTCCCCCCGCATGTCCCTGTTCTCTTGATATATGGATTCGTATTTGGACTTGTCGGCTGGGCTCATGTACCAGTCGAAACCGTCTTTGAGGCCAGGAGAATCGGGATCGTCGTCCACCTGCTCGAACTGTACTTGCTTCCCGGTCAGGGCCCGGTTGGCCTGGACGAGATGCGCCTTGGACTCGGGCACGAGCCAGTCTGGGAGGGTGGTCGGCACGTCGTTGTATTCCTGTTAATCCGATCGTCAGCTTCATGCAGCCGTTTGGGCATCTGAGCAAGCAGGCAAGGCAGGAGAGGCCTGTGCAGCACAACCGCAAGCAAACTTTTGTTTTCATCCAAGAAACATACGCCATTGAGGATGTCGAATATGACGCGCATGGCGACGCAGAATTCCTCAAAGTCGAGGTTGCCATCGTTGTCGACGTCGGCCAGGTCCCACACCCTCTCGAGCTGGTCGTCACGCAGGCCCGAGTTCTTGAGCACCGGCGCCGCCTGCTCGCCCGTGAGGTACTTGGAGCCGTTTGTCCTGTTGCTGAAGATGTTCCAGTACGTCTCGATCTCCTGTGGCTCGATGCGCGGCGCCATTGTTTCGTTGGCCTGAGCCGAGTACGTCTGTCCCGGCCTTTGTCTGCTTGTCGTTGCTTCCTTTGATGTCGCGAGTGCTTGCTTTTGTCTGCCAAGTACGCCGCGTTGCGTCCAAGGAACAAGCCAAGGTTCGGGCGGGGGTGGGACGAATGCCTCGCAAGCCGGCTGAGCCTCGCTGAGCTTCGTGGCCGTCTCCTTCGTGTTTCGTTTGCGTTCAGAAGTGGGAGGCAGGGGGCTGGTTCGGCGGCTCGGCTCGGCCTTTGGTTGATCTTTTCTCTTCTCGTCCCTGGAACAAGCAGCGCCTGCAGAAACTTGATTATCGCAGCGAATTGTGGACAACAATAACAAGGGCGAATAATGATGAAGATCCGGCCGACGTCGTCAGTGGGGAGCTCAATTGGTACGGACCTGGAAGCTCATGCAGCTTGCTCCAACGGCCAAGAGCCTGTGGCGGTGAGACGCGCTAGCACTGATTCAGACTGTGGCTGGGGTTAGGGGGCCGCTAAGTAATTCAGCATCACCCCTTAGATCACTCAGAGGTCAGGCATGGCCAAACATCAGTTGCTTTCCTATAAAATTACCACCTCCTAGGTACTGTTGAAGAATCTCGAATATCCTCCACATGAAGACATGTCTCGCTCAAGTGGGCTGGTGAACTCGAATCCTTAGAAGAGTTCGCTACACTTTTGTCCAAAAGTAATGCGAAAATGGCATCACCAGGACCGCCCTTCATCTCATCCACCAAATGCGCCAGAACACCTCGCTAGCGGTTCATCCCAAAAACCCTCACCTGACTTGCTTATCCTGTCCCCTCCTTTATGACATTTTTTTCTCCTTTTTTTTTTTTTCTCTCTCTCTCTCTTCTTTTCTCCCTCGTGTTCGCGATGTCCTTCACCCAGCATAACATTGGCCAAGGAGAGAGCGCAAGGTGATACCCCCATCTCAGCGGAGCACAACTGAAGGCCATGGCTCCCTCATCACCTGTCGCCATCATGGCCTCGAGAAGACCCAGTTCCAGGGACACACAGCCATTCTTCATCTTGCAGGGTGCTGCACATCTAGTAGGACCGAATCGGTCCCTTCACCACGATCGTCGGCTTCGTCCTGACACCGTCCGAGGCGGTCTGGCGGGCTCCGTCCGGGCACGGCCGCTTGGGCGAGGGGCTGGTCGGATGCGGGGTCTTCTTCCTCTTGAGCGAGCCGCCGTTGCTGCTCGAGCTCTCGCCGTTCCTGGAGTGGTCCGACCGCTTCCGCTTGTACGAGATGGGAGGGACTTTCAGGAGGGACTTCTTCTTGATCGACGAGGAACCCGGCACGTAGTCGTCATCGTCCTCGCCGTCCGAGTTGCCCCCATCGTCCGGCTCCTGGTACTCTCCGTCGTCGCTCGTTCCGTCGTCGATGACGATGACGGGCACTGGGGTTTTCGGAGCCGGCCTCTCCTGGCCCCGTTGGGCTGGGTGGCCCTGCTGTGCTGGCCGGCCCTGTGCCAGGAGCGGTCTGACCGTCCGGTCGACAGGCACCGAAGGCTTCGGAGTCGCCTTCCTCTGACCCTGCTGGGCTGGCTGGGCTGGCTGGCCCTGCGCTGGCAGCGGTCTGCCCATCTGGCCGACGGGCACCGAGGGCTTCGGAGCCGCTCTCCTCTGGCCCTCCTGGCCCTGTGCTGGCGGCGGTCTAGCCGTCTGACCGATGGGCCCCGAGGCTCTCGGAGCCGCCTTCTCCTGGCGCTGCTGGCCCTGTGCTGACGGCGGCGTGAACATCCGGTCCACGGGCCCGTCACAGCCCGGCCCCGTCGAACCTTCACCTGAGGATGACTGAGTCTTGGGCCTGGGCTGCACTATGGGGCTCCCCATGGGCCGCGCAGCCTTCTGTGCCTTGGTGATTTTCATCCCCATCCCGTTTGATGGCGTCTGGCCGGGCCGCCTAAGAATGCTGGGCGCCGCGGCTACGGGCCTGTCCTGAAGCTGCGGGCGGTCGCGCGGCGCCCCGGAATCGCCGTGCTGGCTGCCGGCGGGCCTGGGTGCGAGCGGGAGCGGGACATCTGTACCCCTGCCGCCGCCGCGGATCCGGGCCTCGGCGTTCAGGAGGCTCTTGTCGGGGCCTCCAAGTCTTGCCACCATGTCGTTCTCGAAGCCACCGCGGTCATTGACGTCGGGCGCGAACACGACTGGCTCGAGGCCGACCTCGCCCATGTCCTCGAATGGGATCTCGAACATGAACATGCTAGCCCGGTAGCCATCGAGAAGGCGCGCAAACTCTAGGAATCCCATGAAGGTGAGATAAGACCGGCCCCATTGCACATGCGTCTTGGTGTTTCCGTGGATGGCCAGCCTTGGTCCGGGGATTCCCTCGACCTCGAGCTCGTGCGCCTCGCCCATCTCTCCGGCCCGTCTCAACTCCTCGACGCGAAGGCGGCAGTTCTCGCAGTCCTCGACGTAGTTCGCAATTTTCTCGTGCTCACTCATGTACAGCTTCTCGAACTCCTGCACCTCGACGAGGCTGAGGTCCAGCAGCAGCGCGACTTGCTTGAGCTTGCGGATTCCGGAGCTCAGTACCTTCATGACGACCAGCTGGATGCCCGGTGGGAGGTCGTTCCACTGCTTGGTCCCAGAGTAGAGCTTCGGGCGCTTCTTGCCGTCCGGACTCGAAGCAGTAAGGGGCTGTAAGAGGGCTAGTTAGTGCTTATCGCCTCGCGTTGACCATCCGAAATGCAAGAAGAGACGGATCTGAAGGTTTCCCTGGATATCATCTGATCGGACAGGAGCAATAACATGGGATGTCCATACCTTTTCGGCAGGGCGATCTTCGTCCTCATCGGAAGAGATCACCAGAGTGGGGATGATATCCTTGGGGCGCCCATTCTCCGCAGAGGTTCCATGCTTCTTCTTCTTCTTCTTCGGCTTAGACGCGCCGTCCGACGCAGGACGCTGACTGCCGAACGCGGAGATTGCATCTCGATGATTCTCGGGAGCAGCCGCGGCGATGGCGACCCTTGAACTGCCGACCTGCGGATCCACGGGGGGCGTCGTTCCATTCACGGTGTTGCCGACGGCCATGGCCCGCTTCTTCTGCCTGGCATACGCCTTCCACTCCGCCTCCATTTGTGCCTTGCACTTTACGAAAAAGCCCGCCACCTAGGCGCTCTTGTCTCGACTCGTCAGGCCAGGAAGCTGGTGGCGCTCCTCGCCGCGGCTCTCGTCCAGCTCGTACGGCGGGGTCGCGCGCGGGTCCAGCCTCGGGAGCGGGTCCTCGCTGTTGAGGACGGCGCGGCCGGCGCCGCAGAGCTCGGCCATGGTGCTGTAGGGCGTGGGGCCGACGTGATCCAGCGGGAGGGAGCGCTTGGGCAGGAGCAGGCTGAGGGCCGGGTTGAATGGGACCTTCTGGTGCGTAAAGGCTGGGTGGGTGTCGACCATGTCGTCGGGTTCCTCGTACGTGCTCGCCAGATGCTTCCTGGCGCTTTCGCGAAGGCTCCGGTGGTCGGACATAATGGTCGGTTCCTGAGGGGACTAACTGCGTAGGCGGATCTGCTGATGTAGAAGGGACGAAGCGTCGAGGAGTTGCGCCGAGGAGAGGTTGAAATACGAGGGAAGTAGAGCAGCGAGATGGCGGATCGATGGGTAATCGAGATTTACCAATAGACAGATGCTCTAGAAGATATTCAGAGTTCGGATTTCGGAGGTGCTGTTGAACCGACGGCAGAATCGAGATCGGCGAGGAAGCAAGAACGGTCGGATGTTGGACCAAAGCTAGGCACGAGGACTAGAACTCGAGATCTCGGTTGATCAAAAATTGATGTGATGTCGACGGTCGAAGTGCAAGCAACCAAAAGATCAAAAAGGAGCCCAGGGACGGAAAAACGTGATGGAAATAGCTCAAGACCCAAGATCGGGAATGGGATACCCAGGTCGGGGAAGCGCTCAGAAGAGTTCACGGGGTTGCTGTCGAAGTCGAATACGAGAGCGCGCGAGAAGAAAAGATCGGAAAGGGCGCGGAAAGGTCCAAAGGTCGTCAGATCTTCCGATATCGAAGACAAATGGCGAAAAGAAGATCAAGGCGATCGAGGACGATTTCGCAAGATGGAGTAAAGCAAAGACCGACAACAGAGTTGAGGCAGCCGATGAGTCGATATGCCGGCGACTGAGAGACGGATGGAAGTTGACGAGAAGAAGAGAAGGCGAAGACTGAGAGATGGATGGAAGCTGGCGAGAAGAAGGGAAGACAGCGCGCGCGTGGGTGCGGGGTGGTGGTGCCTTTATATAAATCGCCGCAGGCCTGCCCCTCCTCGGAAGAAGAAGAATACGAGAGGCTGGGGAAAAACAGCGCACGGTGTGTTTGTTTGCTCCTATTGTTCATGCTGTTGTTATTGGGAATGACAGCAAGCCGATTGGCTCGAGGGGTGGCTCGAGGGGGGCCGTTCTGCCTGCGCCCCTGACGTCTGCATGAGCTCCGACCTCACGGCAACGATGATTGGCGGGCGAGTGAGCATCGAACCCGAGACTGGGGGAAAAGATCGGATATCTAGGCGGGGTCCTCACATGGAGATTGTCGGGAGGAGGAGGAGGCTGGTGTCAATAGAGGTCCCGGGTGGGTCAATAGAGATTGCCTGCCGAGATGGGAGTTAAAAAGATGTCGGGCCCAGATGGTATTGAAATCTGGAATATCAGATTCCTCTCACCTGCCGCTCACCTCGAGGTCAGCCCCAGTAGATTACGTACGGCTGACAGAGGGCGGTTTGTGCAGACACTGAGGATGGCTTTCTGGGAAGCATTTATTTAACTTTATCTCTCGACGTTTCTCAAGTACATGGGAAACAAAACCGCGAAATATATAAGCAGCCAAATTGTATACACTTTCTTCATGCTGAGCGGAGAGCTATCTCCACCCGGGGTCAGCACCAAGGTGGCGCGTGTGGACATTGTAAAGACGAGAGTGGTGATACCGGGACATTGCTTTTTTGTAGAGCCTTCATCTGACTCTATCTCTAAATGCGTCCCAAGTACAAATAGTGTGTCGAAGCTAGAGGGGAATACCCGCGAATATGCAGGCAGCCAAGCTGTGTACGGTATCTTCATGTTAGGCGGAGTGCTATCTCCGCTCATAGGGGACCAGACTGACGAGAGCAAAGGCCAGGATCACTGCGACGCAGAAGCCATCATTGGATGCCAACAGGCTAGGCTGGAATCGTACGACCGGGTATAACCTTTCTCCAGTGCCTGTTTCGCTGTTCCCGGAAATGCAGGCTTGCTCGTGTGACTAACATCTTGTGATCAACGCCTTGCGAAAGTGTGCCTGCCAATAGAAAGACAAAGGAAGGAAAGGGATGTCGTGCCAAAACAAAAGCCACTAAACAACAACATGGACGCGAGATGTGAAGAAAAAGAGGCAAGATATTAGGAGTGTTTATGGTGTAGGGTGAAAGAAGAAGACGAGGAAGCATGTGGCAGCTGTCGACCGGGAAGGGGCCCCGTCTATGTCATTTCGCTGTCTTTGTCGTCGATGAATGGTACAAAGAATTCACGGTCGATGTAGCGCTCTCGGTCGTGGCTGGAGTCGTTATTGCTCGTCGCAATCCCCGAGTCCGGGCCCGAGTCGCCCATCTCGGCATCGCTCGCCTCATCGTAGGCCTCCTGAATGGACCTCTTGGAGGGGGTGTCGCGGGGCGGGTGGGGACCTGGAGTTGCGGCGACCTGGAGGTGGTGCTTGGCGACGGCGCGCCTGGCCTCGAGGATGTCCTGGTAGGCCCTGAGCCAGAGCTTGGTGTCCTCGTCGAAGCTTGTGCAGAATCGCTGCCTGTTGACGAACTGAACGGCGTGGACGATGTTAACGCCGAAGACGGTCATGATGTAGGCGGCAACGACGGCGGCGGAGCGGTTGTTGCCGCTCTCGCAGAACACAAGGACCTTGCCGCGGTGAAACCTGGCCTTGTCGATGGCAATATGGCCGGGGGCGACCACGGCGTCAGCAGGCGCGGCGGCCGATGCTGATTCTGATGTTGATGTTGGTGCTGGTGCTGATGCTGATGCTGATGCTGATGCTGATGCTGATGCTGATGCTGGTGCTGGTGATGCTGTGGCCGGCGCAGGTACGGCAGCCTGGGAGCGGTAGATGTCCAGCATGTGATCGTTTATCTTCCGGGCGACGGCGGGGAAGACGCGGATCAGCTCCTGGTTGCTCGAGACGTCAACGTGGTCGGCGACGATCCCCAGCTCCTTGGCGGTGCGCTCGACGCTCATGCCACGAATCTCAGCGATGCGACTGTCCCGCACGGCCAGCAGCATGGTTATGCGCTCGCGCCTCAGAAAGTCGCGGTCCTTGGCGACGCCCCAGGGACCGAGATAGAGGAAGTCGAGGATGGACTGGGCCTTTCGGCGCATGTCGTAGTCCCAGTTGGCGGTGGCGTCGGTGGCCATGTGTGCGCGGTTCTGCGTGATGATGCGCAGATCGTCGGCGCCAAGCATAGTCGGGTCCACGTTTTCGTACGACGGCACGATGGCGAAGTGGTTGCTGCTCATGATAGCCGGGATGGCAATGCATGGCGGGCTAGGCGGTCGGGTCACGAACGGCCCGGCCGGTGAGATGCCAGGAACGAGGTGCTGGACGCCTTCCTCCCTTATGTCCCGACGGTCGGCGCCCGTTGACGACGCGCCCGGGGCCATGGTGGAGGCTGCGACTTGGCCAATCCGGACGAGGAGAGGGATGGTACAACGGAGGGTGGGAGGCAATTTAGGTGACAACAAGAAGAGGCGCGATGTGCATCGCCCAGCCCAAGGACCAACCTAGAAGGTAGGCAGTTCCCTTTGGTGGGCATGCAAGGGATGAAAAGATGGGCTTGATCAGGCAGGCAGCCGGTTCCACTTGGCCCTTTAGGCTATCTAAGTGGGCGACAGGCAGGGCTGGCGGGTTACGCGCGGGCGGGCTGGGGTGTCAACGTTGTAAGGCTTGTGTTACCGTCGTTGGCTCGATGTCGATCTTGATCGAGGACAAAATTGAGGCGTGATTACCCTACTTAAGGTTCCATGCCGCATGAGAAAACATTGGTGTAAACTGCCCGGTGGTATCAATGATTGGAAGAGTGGGGGAGTCGAGAAGGGCGCCTTTGCTCCTTCCCCGCCCAGAAATCGAGAACAGCCATCGACGGGCAGCGGCAGACGACATGGCAAAAAAAAAAAAAAAAAAANAAAAAAAAAAAAAAAAAAAAAAAAAAAAAAAAAAAAGCCGTCTTGGATGCCTAAGCCGACAAAATCCCCACTTCAGTCCATCCAGAAGCAGCCGGGACAACATAAACGTGGGAGGTACCTGCTGATAGATGATATAATTCTCTCCGGGGTCGGTCCGATAGCTGGCGCCCATGCGCTGCACTGGGCTGCAGCCGCAATTCGTCGCATGCATCTGACGCACGTTGACGACATGGATCTCGGGCGCTTCACATTTCATCCACTATTTGGGGTGTTTTCCATAAGTTCAAACCCCATCGGTGCCTCTCATGTTTAATTGGAAGAGAGGAACACCAGGGACGCGCAGAAGTCAGAGCGTAGCTTGCGTAGCTCAAAGGAACCACAATATCAATGGCATTATATCACCGCCAATATATGCCCTACCGGACACCGGGTCGGGTCTGTCTAACAATCCACCGCGTGGGGGCTACTCCTTGGATGAAATTGGTGGTACCGGCGATCGCGAAGGCGACTTCCTGACCTGTCTCACACCCTCCTCGCCACCCAGCGGCGTCGCCTCCTTGCCGGGACTCGCGCCAGCAGCCTCCTTGGCGAGCGGCGACGGAATGTCGGGCGTGACAGACCTCGACTCGGGTCGCTTTTGCGCCCGTTGAGAGCCAGATGTGGACAGGTTCTTCTTCCGCCGCATCTCGGACGCGTTGGAGGCCGTGCTGGCCCTGCGCGACACTCCACTTCCGCCGCCACCGGCTGGCTCGTCTATCTCAACCGTCGGCGTGGGACTGCGCGACGGCGTGTTGCTGTTGGACATGCTGCCCCTGCGCACACTGCCACTGCGCGACCGCCGGTGTTCTCGTAGCTCTGATCCTAGTCCGTGGCGCGATGCCAGCGACCCTTTCTCGCTGGCAAGCTGGTGGTGATGATGGTGGTGATGGTGGTGGTGGTGGAGGTGATGGACCCCAGCCGGCGGCCCCGTCTCCACGATCCGGTACCAAGGCAGCCACCACAGGCAGCCACCACGCTCCCTTCTCAGGCGGCGGTCGCGCTCCTTGAGCTTGACACCGATGAGGGCACGTCTCTCGTTCTCGCGCTCCCAGTACTCCGTCCGGTAGAGTTCCCAGTTCTCGCGAAAGGTTGGGCTGAAGGGCTTGGCAAGAAGCAATAACTTGACATAATCGCCGCCGGGCGCAAGGTCCTCCTCGTGTCCGTTCATGTTGCCCACGCCTCCCATGCCGCCAATTCCCGCCATGCCCATTACCGGGCCTCCCACGCGCTCCTCGTCCTCGCTCACAATGGGGAGGGTCGGGTGGCCCTGGGCCGACAGCTTCAGCTCGGCGTCGACCTCGCGCAGTATGGTCGGATCGACCCAGCGATACGACGAGCCCGGATGGCCGCCGCTGCTAGAAAAGATGCCATACCTCAGAATCCAGGCGACGACTGAAAAGGCTTCGGCCCACCAGGGCCGCTTATCGGCCACGAGCTTGAGGTTGAAGCCGCGCAGGCCGCGGTTGGAGATGTTGTACCAGCGGCGCGGCCAGCGCACGCCGCGGTCCCAGATGCCCGTGGCCCAGACCAGGATCACCGTGATGACGCCTCCCATGAAGCAGACGCGCTCTGCAACCTCGACGACCCAGTAAACCGAGCCGCCAACGCCGCGGCCGTCTTCGCGCGGCGCGAAGAAGAGCGCGTATCCGAAACCGACCGTCCACAGCGTGAGCAGTGTCAGGAAGAAGCCGTGGTGACGGCGGCGCGCCCGCAGCTCCAGGTATTGCGCCCGCAGCGACGCCTCAAGCACCAGCAGGTTGAGGTAGATCATGGACGGCGAGCTCGGCGTGTGCACCAGCGGGTCTCCGGGTTTGGCGGCGGCGGCGGCCGACACGGGGCTCGTGCCGCCAACGCTCTTGGCCACCTCTTCCCGCCCGGGCAACGGGGCTCCCTTGACGATCGAGTCGAGGTCGTCCGCCATTCTGGGGTCGAGTATAGTCGAAAATTTGGGGCCCGAGGCGAGGGAGGCGGGTGGGCGATGAGGATGATTCGATGGAGCGGTAGATTTTTTCGACTTCTTTTTTTAGGGTCCGACCGGAGCCGGCTCCGAGGCGTTTCCTTATCGTGCAGCCCCCCGAGTAAGTACCGTCAGGGTCGGGCAGGCCGCGAGACAGCTCCGGATTGCATTTGCGTGCGTGCGTGCATTCGTTGCGTCTCGGCGGAGGGTGTGGTGGTGCCGCCGGGTCGGGTTGGCAGACGGCGATAAGGGGCTTTGGAGCCGGAATTAGGTGCTGGACCTGCAACCTGTTAGCTCCGCAAGCCCCGTGCGAGAATTGGGACAACGCAAGGCCGTGCATGCCGCTAACGTCATCGCTTTCGAGTGGCCGGGCTGATTGAACTCCGACAATGGGGCGCACGTCCTTTGGGCGGTGGGGCCCGCTTCAGCAGCGCCTTGTTCCCCTTGTTCGAATCCCGTGGCGTCGCGCATCCCGGGGCGAGAAATCGATCAGCTGGGCCCCGCAATCCAATCCGCTGAGTCGATTGAGACGCCTCCCTGCGACCAAATGTGACACGCAACGCGCAGGAATCTCGGGCGCTTCAGTGTTTCCGACGGAATTAGGGGGCGCCTACCTAGACTCTACTGTGTATATGATATATCGTAATCTCGTCCCCTGCCCTCGGGCGCCGCCCCCCTCGCCACGGTCATGCTCAAGCACTTGCGTGTGATTGTGCCTGCGCCCGGAAGACAGCCGGCATCCTCGCCCACTGCTCACCGATTCCCCGACCACGACAGCCACCACAGCGGCAGCATCGTCATCACCATGGCGGCCGACACCACGGGCCCTCCTCCCTCCCAGCGGCCGATGCTGGCTTCCCAGCGTGCCAAGGAACAAAGCTCGCAGTCGGGACAAGACGCGCCCAAGGGCATGGCGGCGTTCTTCCCACTCGGCTACAAGGAGGCCGCATATCAGTGGGTGAGTAGCTGATTATGACATGCAAATCACCTTCACCCACCGCCCTCCCGCTGTTCTCTGGGCTGATTCTTTGCTTCTGAACACGCCAGTGGACAAGCGTTACGGCTCCCGTTGCCCAGCAAAACGTTCTTTCCCATATCCCGTACATAAGGCCGGCAGCCACCGCGGAGGCTGCAGCAACAAAACCCGGCGATGCAGAGGTCGCAAGGAATACTGACCCGTACGGCAACCGGGTCTGGCGCACGTCCATGGTCCAACTCTCGGGAAAGGACCGCGCGCTGAACGAGTTTTCGGTCGAGCGGGTGGGCGAGAAAGTCGATGACACGCTTGTGGTGGTGCATGGCTACGGCGCCGGCCTTGGCTTCTTCTACAAAAACTTCGAGCCCCTCAGCCGGCTCAAGGGTTGGAAGCTATACGCCCTCGATATGCTTGGCATGGGTAACTCCAGCCGTCCCGCCTTCAAACTCCCCAAGTCGAAAGATCCGCTCGAGCGCACGCGCGAGGCCGAGGACTGGTTTGTCGATTCGCTCGAGGAATGGAGGCGCATACGCAAGATCGAGCGCTTCACATTGTTGGGTCATTCGCTTGGCGGCTACCTGGCGGTATCCTACGCCGTCAAGTACCCCGGTCGACTCAACAAACTGATCCTCGCCTCGCCTGTCGGCATCCCGGAGGACCCCTACGCCGCGAGCGCCCAGCACGAGGACTCGACCATGTCCAACGAATTCACACAGGATCAGGAGACCATCGTGTCGCGGAAGAATCCACCACACGTTGGCGACAACAACAACTTTCTCAACGCGCGCTCCAAGACGTCGGCCACCCCAGCCGCCACCGCTGCCGCAGTCCAGGCCGACGGCGGCAAAACCCGGGAGACAAACTCGACTGGAGCACCACGGAGACCGCTGAATAAGTGGATCGTCTGGCTCTGGGACGCAAACGTCTCACCCTTCAGCCTCGTCCGCCTCTCGGGCCCGTTCGGCCCCCGCCTCGTGTCGGGCTGGACTAGCCGCCGGTTCAGCCACCTGCCCGACCCGGAGTCGCGAGCGCTGCACGACTACGCCTACTCGCTCTTTCGCCAGCGTGGCAGCGGGGAGTACGCTCTGCCTTACATCCTCGCCCCTGGCGCCTTCGCCCGCAGACCCATCATCAACCGGATAGAGGAACTCGGGAGGCAGGTCATCAAAACGCCCGCCGCTAAGGCTGCGGCAACGACAACGGCAACTACCACAAAGCAGGCCGAGGTCCGTGAAACGGGCATCCCTGTCGTCTTCATGTACGGCGACAGCGACTGGATGGATGTCAAAGGCGGGTACGCGGCGGCTGAGAGACTTGAGGCCCGCTCCCGCGAGGCCCTCCTGCGCGGCACACCCGAGGAGAAGCGCAACGAGAAGGGCACGGCAAGAGTCGTCATCGTCTCCAAGGCTGGCCACCACCTCTACATCGACAACCCGGACGAGTTCAACAAGATCCTCACGGACGAGATGAGAGCCACGAGCGAGGATAGCCGAAAGGAGAGAGAGATATCTGGAAGTTGATTTCCCCCCCATGATGTGAAGGTTAGTGAGTTCTCTATCTTGCATTAGAGATTTGAATTGCCGGTATTTGGTCCCCTCATTGGATAATTGGGTTGGCGTTCACTTGTAGCCTATACGGCAGCCTCTAATAAGGGTGGTGATGAGAGCGGTGCGTTGGAAAGAGAGGCGTTTTCACATGGTGTTTAGATGGGGGATTATATTCAGGCTCGATCAAAGGCAAATTTATGGTAGAAGCCCTCAAGAGTTTGGTTAGAATATAAACCTCAATGGATCAACGCCCATACCAATTGATGCTGGCTCTCCAGCAAGAAACCAGGCAGCCTCCACGGATTTTGCAGTCGCTTCATCCGTCAGCCGACTTTTGCCATGCAGCATGGCTGGAAGGCCTTGCTTGGCAAGAAACTCTGCAGCGTAATACGTTGAAATCTCATTGGGCTCGGGGCGTTTCACATTCCATCTGTCACTATTGTCTTCCACCAAAGCACCACTAGTCTAGATCGCCATCCAGTCCCGCACTTGGCTGCCTATGGTGGGGTCTTTCGGCGCGCGGGCTCTCTTCCAGCTTTCCGAATCTTTCCTGCATATTCTCTCTGCTCTCGAGGCTCCGTCACTGGCTGTGCTGCGCGTCTCGGGGCAAATAGCGTGCATCCAGGTAACCGGTAGGCAGCGTGGCAGCATGGGCTTGGGGTGGCGAACACTGGAGATAATTGGAGGGATTTGTTCGACTGAGGGGCCCGGCTGCAGTTGCAGAAAGCCACCCCTGCCAGGCAGCGAGGGAGCTGCGTGAGTCGGTAACTCGCCGGTCTCCGCTCTCCGCAGTTGAGGGGAACTGGAGGAGCCCCGCGGTCACGTCAGACTGGAGTTGTCACGGGCAGCTACCGGGACCTGCGGGACCGCCCTGTAAGGTCCGCCAGGCATGCTCTTTCGAAGCTTGCTTGCCCCTGCCCCACTTCCATCACCGATCGAGTCTTTCCGATCTTCTCGTCTTCTCCTCCGTCCAACCTGCGCAGCCCACGTCGGCCTTGGTTTGTGCTCGTTCACCCACATCCACACGACCATCCGTACTAGAGTACCTATTTCTTTTCTCCTTTCGCCAATCGAGTGAACCCCGAAACTCTCCTCACAGCCCGAACGGTGGAGTTCATTCTGTCTTTAGCCTCCCTTCCCACCGCCGTTTCCGTCCGACCCGGGCACAATCTTCCAAGCTCCCTCTCGATCTGCAGGACCATTAAATCACCCCGCTCGGCCAGGGCTGAATCACGGGCGTCGCGGAGAATCAAAATGTACTGTAGTCATAACCACACTTGCCGACGAAGAAAGAACGGCTCGTGGCGAGCGAGAGCGCTGACATGTCGAGTTCAAAGGCGCGTCACCATCAGCATCACGAACCCCTCGGTCGAGGACCAGGACCTGGTCTCCCTCGAAATCTTCCCGGACATGACGCTCGAAACGCTGCGGAGCTCCATACAAGCCGAGACCCAGATCGCGCCCGCGTCACAACACCTCTACCACAACGGGGTCCTCATCGCCGACGACAGCAAAACGATGCAGCAGCTGCAGATAGTCGACGGCGACCTGCTCGGGCTCCACGTACAGGAGACGCGGGGAGCCTCGGGCAACAGCCGCGCCGCCGGTCAGCAAGGCGTGGCCGAGGGTGCAGGCGGCGGCAGCAGCAGGGGCGCTGGCAGTGGTAGCGGTGGTGGTGGTAGTGGCGGTGGTGCTGGCAACGTAATTCCCCAGGACCCGGAGTTTATTCGGCTACAGATCTTGGGGAATCCTGCCATCCGTGCCACCCTCACCAGCCAGCAACCGCAACTGGCATCCGTGCTCGACGACCCAGAGCGTTTCGCCCAGCTCTACTCCATGAGCGTCGACCGCGACCGGAGAGAGCGGCTTGAGCGTCAGCGGCAAATACAGCAGCTCAACGAGGATCCCTTCGACATTGAGGCGCAAACCAAGATCGAGGAGATGATCAGGCAGGAGCGCGTCATGGAGAACCTGCAGAATGCCATGGAGTACAACCCGGAAGGTAATTTTGGCCCGCTTGTATACCCTCGAGCATGATGGCCTCTCTTGACCGTTCGATTACGTCACTTGCCCCCCCTTCCCAACCTTGCTTTACCACGTCCATGTCAGAAGTTTACCTTGTTCTAACTCGACACTAGTTTTTGGCCGTGTGCACCTCCTCTATGCCGACGTCGAAGTCAACGGACACAAGGTCAAGGCGATGGTCGACTCGGGCGCGCAGGCGACCATCATGTCGCCGAGCTGCGCCGAGGCCTGCGGTATAATGCGCCTTGTCGACAAGCGCTTTGCCGGTATGGCCAGAGGCGTCGGCACGGCCGTCATTATTGGGAGGGTCCACACGGCCCCTATCAAGATCGGCAGCTTGTTCCTCCCTTGCAGCTTCACCGTCATGGAGGGCAAGTCGGTTGACCTCCTGCTGGGCTTGGACATGCTCAAGCGCTACCAGGCCACCATCGACCTGTCCAAGGGGAAGCTCATCATCCAGGGCGAGGAGATCTCGTTCCTCGGGGAAGCGGACATCCCCAAGGAGTCCGAGGAGGCGCTGGAGGAGGAGCCAACCATCAGCGGGCCCGGCGGCACTACTATCGGAGCGAGGTCCGGCGCGGTATCGGGTCCGGCCGCCGCTGGTGCCTCCGAGCCGTCGTCCTCGGGGCCGTCGCAGCCGTCGGGCTCCCAGCCACAACAACAGAGCCTTCCCGGTCCTCCTCCTCTGCCAAGCTTCCCCGAGGAGCATATCTCCCAGCTCATGAACCTTGGGTTCAGCCGAGAAGCTGTCATCCAGGCGCTGACGGCTACCGGCGGCAATCTCGACTACGCGGCCAACCGTCTGTTCCAAGGGTGATGATATCATCAGATGTTGGAAATCTTATAGATGAGATCCTCCCCGAGGATAATCGTTAACAGCGTTTAAACCTACGCCCACGACAGCTTGGGGCCCCTCGGCGTTGTTTCCCATGCCTGAAGCGTTGTCTATTCTCGAGCACCCAAAAGGCGATATAGCTTTTCCGTCTTATTTCTTTCCTTCCATCCCTATTCGGTTACTGATTTTGGTGGTTGCGACTGTGATTTGTTTTCTCCTGATGACATTGGACGATCTTGACCAGATCAGCGCATCTCGACCGCACATGGAAGATGGGATAGAAGGCAGGAACGAACGGCGGAACTAATAATTTCAGGCTTGCATAAGAGCTTTTGTAATACACACGATGATCATGACGAATAAATAAGCCCCCTAGTCTGGTTGATTTGAGTGTTTGGGTATGTGTTGGCATTGATGTCACGAGTCTGGCCACCTGACGTGAACGAATGGCACCTGGAGGACCGGAAGCTAGCCGTCGTCCCCGTCCGCACCCCCATCCGCCAGCCTCAGCGAATCTTGTACACACATGGCTTCAGGACCTTGGCCTCGTCGGCCGGGTCCACGGGCTCGGTGGCGTCGATGAACCTCTTCTTGGTCGGCGGTCCGCCGGGGCGCGTCGACGAGACGGAGGAGTACTGCTGCTGCTGCTGCTGCTGCTGCTGTTTGTCCTTGGGCGGCACGCCCTTGCCCACGGTGGGGACGGCGGCCTTGAGGAAGCGCATCTTGACAAACATCTTGTTGCTCATGTCGACGTTGCCGTGCAGCACGAAGCCGCGGCGGGCGAGGACGTCGACAAAGGCCGAGACGTCGGTCTTGTCGTCGGAGGCGGCGGAGGGGGCGCCGTCGACCTCGACCGCGAGCACGTCGGCGGCGGCAGCGGCCTGGGCCTCGTCGGCTGCGGCCTGGGCCTTTTTGGCGGCGGTCGCGGTCTTCTTGCGGCGGTTGCCGACGCTGTGGTCGACCACGCCGCCTTCCTTCCTACGGGCGCCGCCGAGCGGGGAGAAACGGCTCTTGATCTCGGCGACCCACAGCTCGCCCTTCCAGTGCAGGACGCGGTACGCCTCCTCGATGAAGGCGGGCCAGTTGGTGCCCATGAGGGCGAGGCAGAAGATGGCGACGTTGACGGAGCCGTCGGCCAGCGGAAGCGCCGCGACGTCGGCCTTGACCACGTGGGGCGCCGGGCTCTGCAGGTCGAAGCTGAGCACCCTGAGCTGCAGCCGCTCGGCCGTGGGGCCCTGCAGCTCGCCGCCCAGGCGGCCGTCGCCGCAGCCCAGGTCCGCGACGGTGCACTCGCCCGCGGTGCGCGGCAGGGGCTCCGCGCCGCCTGATGCTCCCGCCGCCGCCTCGAACGCATTCTCCCCCTCCTTCCTCTGCTTCTGTCGGTGCCGGCCGCCACCGCCACCGCCACCGCCGCGGAACGAGGAGGTCTGGGGCGGCGGTGGCCGCACGGCGGCGCGGGCGCGGATGTCGGCCACGTAGCCGTCGACGGGGTTCTCGGGCCACACGCCGACCTGCTGCCGGAACCCCTCGTGGTACTCGGCAAACATGTCGGGCGACTCGCCAAACAGCGCCAGCGCCTCGGCCGACGGCCGCGTGTACAGCGTCTCGTTCAGGTGCCGGAACCGCGCCGACACGAGCTTGGCGCGCATCGACGCCTGCAGCGGCGTGAGCTTTGGCGGCGCCGCTGGGAGTGGTGGTGGTGGTGGTGGTGGTGCCGGTGCTGGCGCACTTGCCGGCTGCTGTTGCTGTTGCTGCTGGGCAGCGGCGGCTGGCTTCTTGGGGCCGTCCTTGGCTTCCTCCCCATCCTTCCCGTTCTTCTTCTTCTTTTTCTTCTTATCCTTTTTCTTTTCTGCCGTCTTCTCTGATTCACCACCCCCCTTTACGGAAACAGCAGCAGCAGAAGAGGCGGCCTCATCCGTAGCCTTGGACCCTTGGCTTGATGGCGCCGGTTGAGTCTGGGCCTTGGCAGTCCGGCCAGCTTTGCCGCCGTCCGCCTTGTTCACTTTCTGCCGCTTCTTGCCGCCGCCGCCGCCGTCTCTAGGCGCAGAGGGACCTTTTGCGGAGCCGACTGGTGGCTCCTTGTGCTCTATTATTTTCTCCCAGAGGTCGGCGACATTATCGCGAGTCACCGCCTCGCCGGGTCCCTTGTTGGGTCTTTTCCTCTTCCTAGACGGCGGCGTGGCTGATGTGACAACCCGAGCGGCGGCGGCGGCCTGCGACGCCGCCGTCTCGGTCTTCAGCTTGTCCGCCGAGAGCGCCCAGCCGCCGGGGATGGCGAACATTTTTGACAAGGCTTGCGATGCTGCTGTTGAAATGTCTCGCAATGCGGTGGCCTTCCTAGCTGCAAGCTCATCAATAGGTGAACATAAGCTAATGAAGTTTTCAATGGGCTGCTGCCCACCTAGCGAGTGAAAAATTTGCTGCTCGTTATTGGTCCCGACTGCTCGGTGGGCGGGCCCACTGTGCGCTAGCCCACATCCTAAACCCACAGCGGGCCGCAACCGTAATCCAGACACTCACTCGTTGTGCAGCCTCGCTCAGCAGGAGGGCGGATATAAAACTGAACATTGCCCACTTTCGCATCCTTTACATGCAGACTTTATTCAATTGAGGAACGGCGACGTCCAAGCCCAAAGGCCATATGAAATTGTGAAGACAGGGCCCTGGTTTGGCCCGAGCTTTGTTATCTTTTTCTTTATTAGCATTATTTATTATTCTCCCACCGGGCTGGCGACATCTAGCGCCAGCGCGCCGAGCATCGTAAAAAAGAAAGAACAAATAAACAACAGGGGAAAAAAACAAAAAGCTCACTGTCGCTTCGGGGCGACAGCTACGAAACTTCCCAATTTGGGAGGTTTACTCCGGGTCGGACGAAAATCCGACGTTAACCCCAACCGGGGCTCGAACCCCCGACCCAAGCGGCTATTGCAACGGAGTACAGGTAGGGTCCCGGTGTCGACTCGACCCATCCTCATAACCGTTACACCAACTTGGCGTCTGCGAGGTTCGATGTCTACCGTACGCTGGGCGGCAGGTTATAAGGGCTTGGGCACAGAAAGGGCAGGAGCGAGGGAGCACGCGAGGGCTGCATAGATTTTAAAAAGGCCGAGGTCGTCAAATATCTATCGGTTCCGCGATTTACTACGTGCTAGGTAGCCAACACTATTCCTTACTCACACACGCTTCGCGCGCTACATAGTGTATAAATGATCTGAAATGTGCGCCAGGGCGACCGCCACCTGCTGTATTCCTCATATATATCCAATCATTTAAACGCCGCCAACACCTCCTGCACGCTACCGCGCCTTAGAAGCTGCGATGCCGAGAGCGCCGCCGGGCTAGGCATCCTCGGGCTCGCGAGCGATGCCCCCAGCTCCGAAACCCCAGCTGCCGCCAGCACCCCGGGAGGCAGGCCTCCAAACGTCGGGATGTGGCTGTCGGGCACCCCCACCACCATCCCGGCCCCGGTCGCCGACACTACCGACGGCGCCAGGTTCGACGACGACGGCTGCGGTGGCGGCTCTTTGTCGAGAACCTCCTGGTAGAAGGCAGCTAGCGATGCTGTGTCGTGGCAGAACCGCTCCAGCTCGTCCTTGAGCCGCTCCGGCTCTGACGACGCCGCTCCTGTCGCCGGGCTCGCCGCTGTCTTTGTGCTGTTGTTGCCCGGGATGGTGGTGTTGTTATTGGTTGCAATTACCCGATCGAGGCCCGCCACCTCGCCACCCTGTTGCTGCTGCTGTTGTTGCTGCTGCCCTACCGTTGTCGAAGACGTCACGGCGGTCGCTCTGATCATTGGCGATGCCGCCGGGGTAAGCTCCGTCGCCAGTGCCCTGTACTCTGCTGCGCTACCGCCCTGTTGGTGCTGGTGCTTCTGCGATTGTTGCCTCTTCTGCTTCTGTTGCTGCTGCTGCTGCTGCTGCTGCTGCTGCTGCTGCTGCTGCTGCTGCTGCTGCTGCTGCTGCTGCTGGTGGTCCTCCTCCTTGCGCATCTCCCTGTCACGCGCCGCCTGCGCCCGGTTGCTATACAGGCGGTTGGCGAGCACCAGGAAATTCCCCTCGTCCGTGACCTGGGCTAGCAGCATGCCGGACCGGTGTATATACTGCGTGTATCTGTAGTCGGGCTTCCCCCATGAGTACAGCACGTCCACGTTGCTCGGAAAGCTCGACGCCGACTCCATGTCGAGCACGAAGTCGAACTTGCGCAGAATGGCCTTTTGATACACAAGCCGGCCCGGCTGTGCCTGAGGCCCGAACGAGTTGGGGTCGTAGTACGTCGTCGGCTGCTTGTCGGGCGGCTGCACGGCCAACTCGATGCGGTACGGCCGGCGGAACGGATTCACCTCGCTGATGGAGCACGCTTCGGCGATGGGCACCTCGACCAGCCGCAG
This sequence comes from Magnaporthiopsis incrustans, assembly GCA_003049425.1. Taxonomy (NCBI): domain Eukaryota; kingdom Fungi; phylum Ascomycota; class Sordariomycetes; order Magnaporthales; family Magnaporthaceae; genus Magnaporthiopsis; species Magnaporthiopsis incrustans. The sequence continues at coordinate 40,359 of PYSR01000127.1, read as the reverse complement.
GCCGTATGCCGTCGCCTCCCGCGCCCAGCCCTCGACCGCGTCCTCGATCAGCTTGGCCGTCACGTTCATCCAGTCGATCCGCAGGTGGTAGCAGTTGTCCGGGTTGTGCAGCCGGTCGTAGTGTAGGTCTATCCGCTCCGGCCGGTATGATCGCTTGCGCTGGTCCACGTCGTATTTCATCACCTTGCTCAGAACCACCCGAGGCTTCTTCCCGTACATGAATTGTGTTGGGGTGGTCGCCCCCGACGTAGGCGACGTTTCTTCGTGGATCGACGTTGGCCGGGAAGAACCCTGCCAAGCACCGTCCCTGGGGAGCTGTTCGGACATGGGCGTTGACGGCACCGACGTGTCGCGCCATCTTGGGTTGAACCAGGCCGGAGGCTGCGGCCTGGCATAGTCGCTACTGATCTGGTAGAAATACTGTCCGTCACGGAACCGATGCCGCTTTTCCACGTGCACAAAGATGCCCGACTCCTTGCGGGGCTCCTTGTCCTTGTCCTTATCCTTGTCTTTGTCTTTATCCTTCTCCTTGGGCTTGTCCTGGTCCGAGACCATGAGCATGTTGCCCAGCTCCTCGGCCTCCTCGCGGCTCTCGAGATCCTCGAAATTATCTAGCAGCCAGTCGATCATATCCGACCCGATGAAGCAGTTGTAGTGCAGCCGCAAGTGCCACCTGCGATTCTGCATCCTGACACCCCCTTGCTCAACCGGCTGTTGTATCGCCTCGGCGAGTGCTGCCAGGTTTGGGTTTGACTTGCGAAACCGGTCCTTATTGGTGATAAGCTGCGGCCTGCGGTGGCCCGCATCAAGGCCCTCGAGCAGCGGCAGCGTTTCGAGCTCCGCCGCGATCACTACCGACGGGTCTTCCGTCTTGTAGACGACGTCCAGCGGGTTGGCTTCCTTGCGCCACCGTGGCCCGAGGTTCTGGAACCGCCTTTCAGCAGGCGGTATGTACCGGTGCTTTAGCCAGAGCTGGCCGAGTCGCCTGATGCCCTCTATGCGGATCTCCTCCTCGCTGTCCCCGCTGGCCGGCACGGCCGACGCCGTCCTCGAAGTCATGGGGATCAGCACAAATCTGGCCCTCCAGAACCGGAACATGTCCGACATCTCCAGCTCGTGGCCGGCTAGGTAGGAGTCGATGTAGTTCCAGTTGCGCTCTTGCTTGGGACTGACGATGTCAACGCTCGCAGTCTCATAGGCCGGGTCTAGGATGGTGCGGACGGCGGGTCTATACACTTGCGCCTGCTCGTTCTCGGAGGGCCGGGCGTGCGCAGGCTTGCGCGTGAAGATGTTGATCTCAACCTCTGTGCCGTTGACGCAGGAGAGCTGATGGATCGTGTTGCCGACCGACATGAAGATGCTGGTTCCATCTTCGGTTGCGTGGTCTCTCGACAGGATATTTGCCACCTTCATCTGCTTCTGGCCGAACGCCTTGGCTACGGCCTGGCCAACGACGACCTGAAAGCCCTGCGAGAAGCGAAGGCTGACGAGCTCCTTGAGGAATTCCTCGCGCGACTTGGGCTCTTCGGCCAGCTCGTCGTCTAGCTCCTGTGAGACGTTGTAAGGCTGCCTTTGGTACTCGGAATCGAACTGAGCCTTGGTGGGGAAGTACTCGGTGGTCAGGGGCACCGCAGCAGGGGTGCAGAGCGACTTCCACTTCATGACCTTCATCTCGGACGGCCGTGGGAAGACGTGCTGCCACCGGCTGTAGAGGCTCGCATCGTCAATCTTGTTCACGTCCGGGTTGGAAGGGTTCAGTATCGTCAGCCACGGGGACATGGCCGTCGTTGGGGACAGCGTGGTGGGCATCACGGGGAGCTCCCCAGCGCGGAGCTTGGATATGCCGACCTTCTGTGCGTCTTCGGCCCGCAGCGCATTGGAGTATCGAAGGTCACGGTCAGTCCCCGGAACGTCGTGCCGGATTACCGAGGATGACGCGGCGGGGACTTCCGTCACGAGAGTAGCATCCAGCGGCTGCACCGTATTTCTGATATGGATCGGCCGGCTCCCGCCGTCTCTCATCGAGCGTCCGTAGCCCATGGCGCTCTCGGGTGTTGGTGAGCCCCGAGCGACGGGTGTCGTCGCCAGTTGGGGCGAGGGGGCGAGCTGCGCTTGTGGCTTTGTCGGTGTGCTGCGGGCGCTCATCGGGTTCCGTGTCCCTCCCTGCGTCAAGGACGAGGTCGATGCGGCAACATTTTCGGCCTGCACTGCCAGGGCAGCCTTGGGCGCTGCGATGCCAAAACCCCGTTGGCCGAGGCTGATCTGGCGCAGGAACTTGGGTGTCTTGCCAGCGGACGACCGGGAACTCACGCTGGCGGTGTCCGAGGCAGGCTTCAGCAGTCCAGGCGCCGCAGGAGACAGCCTTTCCAGGCCCATCCGCAGAGGCATGCGGTGCGGTTGGTGGTGGGACCCAATCGAGACGCGCCTTTCCGAGGCTGCCGAGACGCCAAGGTAGTTGTCCTCCTCGGTTGCGTGCGCGCGGCGGCCCCCGTCGTCGGCATCTCTCACGCGCAGGCCGCCGTGGCGTCTCGAGCTCGGCAGGTGGCACTTGGTCTCGTCGTACTCCTGCAGGTGGCGCCAGACGCTCTTTTCGCCAGGCCTGGCGTGTTTGTCGGGGGCAAACTTTTGGAAGCCGTACACATGACCAAACAAGGCGTCGGAAACCCGCAGATTCGGTATGACGGTGACCCCTTCGATGTCCACCCGTCGGAAGATGGAGGGAGGTAGCGGCTGGATGAGCTTTCTGGGAAAGGACGGGTCGGCGTGGAGGGGTGTCGTCTCGATCTCGTTAGTCTCCAGAACGCTCCTCATCTGGAGGTCGTACATTCTGCAGCGAATGGCAAACTCCTCCTGTGTGCTCCCGCTGTTGGTGTCCGCCGCCGACACGGAAATTCCCTGGAAGGACAGCGCCTCGTCCGAGGCACCCGTCCAGTACGACACGTGGAGCCACTGCGGGAGAGCAAAGCACCATTCGTCGTTGGTGGGTGCGTGCGAGAGCGACAGCGGCTCTCCGCGATGCGACGCACCCGGAGTTTTGGACGGAGAGAACGAGCTGGTTGCGCTTGAGTAGCTCCCTATCGGGATGTGGTGGTACTTTGGCGTGCTTCCCTCGTTGAACATGGTCTTGGCCTTGGACGACGGCCGCCGCCGCTCCTCGTACTGGGGATTCCGGTAGCGGAACAGGGGCACCGAATGCAAGGGCATCTTGGGGACGCAGATCAGGTCAATGCCGATGCCGTTGCCAACCAGGGCCTCGGTCGTGCGGCGCAGCGCCTCGTACTCGACGTCGAAGACGCCGGAACCGGGGCTGATAACGACCACGGATATGCCGGTTCGCATCAGGTCTCGGTCGATGTAGTCGTGGGCGTAGACGGAGGAGGCCAGATTTATGGCCTCGAGGAAGTTGCCGTGCGTCGCGAGCGAGGACTCGGCCTTGATCTGGCTTGGCAGCTGCCTCGAGAACATGTCGTCGGGGGATGCCGCGACGGGCTCCATGGCCTGGTGGTGATACAGACTGATGTCGCGCCGGAAGAGGCCGAACTCACGCTTGAGCTGGTACAGGATGCTGGTCCACTCGGCGCTCGTCTTTTCGCTGACGACAACGCGATAGAAGTCCTTGTAGGGACGCTTGCTGCCTGACGGCTGGATGCCGCTGTAGTAGGGGTCGTTCAGGGTCGTCTCCTCAAACTCGGTCGTCAGGCCGGTGTCGTACTCAACCCTGGCGAAGAGCACGATGCTGACCAGGTGCCTCAGCTTCAAGCCGGCCCACTTCTTGAAAAGGGCCGGGAGGAAGCCGTTGACGACCTTGTTGAACATGATTTCGCCGGAGCCGTCCGAGTCGAAGTCCCACATCTCACGCGCCATCTGGATGAAGATGATGTAGCGCGCCGACTCGCTGCGGTAGATGGGCCGCGTGTTGCGGCCGAAGAAGGCGGACTGGACCTTGCGGCCCTCAACAAAGACGGCCGTGACCTGAGCCTTGACGGCGCCAAGGAAGAATATCACCTGGCCCTGGTACACGGTCCTCTCGGACAGCTCGCCCACCGTCATGCGCCACATGTCGGACCGGGAGAGATACTGGTCCCTGAACGACAGCTCGACGTGGGAGGCTTCGACGGCAGGGTTGTTGGAGTCTTCCAACGTCAGGTACACGTGCCCCCCTTTCCTCATGCCAAAGGCCTCGGCGATGTGCTTGGCAACGTATATCTCCACGTTGGGATACCGCGCCTTGAGGTCCTTGGACATGTCCTTGGCGATGAACAGGTAGCGTCTGCCGGCGCCGGGGCCAGCGCCGTGGCTGGCAGCGTCCGAGGCCGGGCGGTCGTCCACCTCGGGATCCTGGTGAGGCAGCTTCCGCAGGCTGGCGTGGCCGGGCTTCTCGGGCGGCACGTCGATGGCGACGAGGCAGCCGGGCTTGAAGGCATCGTCAAGGAGATCGAGGTTGAGCAGGACCTCGTCGCGAGAGAAGGACTCGTTGACGGTGACGGCGCAGCGGTGCTCCGTGCGCGCTTTGCGAGAGCCGTGGCCGTGGCCGGGCCGCATGGTCGAACCCGATACCGAAGCCGCGTCCGTGGCAGTGGGTCCGTCTACAGCTGCGGCCGCGGCTACTACCCTGCTGGCCCTCGCCCTGCTGGCCTGGCTGGGGAACGAGGTGTTGGGTGGGTTGCCGCGCACATTCCGATACATGGAGTCTTGAGGGATCCAATCAGTGCCTTGCTCTCCCTGCAGAGTCCGTCGCGCCAGGCTTCAGTGGTAGCGGACTGGTCGCGGACCGTTCGGTGTTATGGTAGGCCTGGGTCACGTTGGCGCGATGGCTGGGCAGATCCCAATTGGTTGTTCACGTCAGGCCAATTCACACAGTATTTTACAGTGCTCAGGGTTGTCAATGCTGCACTTTCACCAGGTGTCAGCCCGTTTAGGACACTGTGCGCCACAGTTGCTCGAGGCATTGGGTTACGCGCTACAACTGCAGCCCAAAATCCATCGCTCACTTTCATCCATCCCACTGCGTAGTTTCGGCCGTAAAAAGCAGCGGCTCGAGCGTTTGGCTGCCGCAGGTAGCCGGAAGGATCCTGGTTTTTTTTTTCTTTGTACCAGGGCATGTTGTTTTGTTATTCGCAAACGGGGAGACGACACACACATTACCTCGCACCCTCTTCCGTTTCTGTCCCCTGCGGCACGGATCGTAACCCCTCTCGGATTGCTTCAAAAGGCAGGTAGACGTGCCCATAGAGGTGCATCCCCACGCCTACACGCCTGCTATGCTTTACTAGTTTTTGTTCCGACATCAACCTCCTACCCCCATGCGGCCGCCCGACCATCCAGAGCATGCAGCCACCCTAACCTCCCGGCGCCCACCTTCCCGACATCAATAATGACCAAATGCCATGCATGGCATGGCACATGGCGACATGGAAAGTTTCGATGCGGGAGCTACTAACGCACCAGCTCCTGGGAAGCTTTATGCACGTGGATTTGCCGAGGAGCAGTCGCTGTTTCCCACCTCGAGATTGACACGAACTAGACCAGAGGCCTGGCCAAGGTTTGTCCTGACTTTGTTCTCGATTCCCAAAAACAGCACCCACCTAGACCACGGTGCACCCGATGGTGCACCCGGTCTGCTAAACGGCCTGCGCCGCCCAAGGTCTGGTCGCCTGCCTGCGGCTCGGAGCCCGTCTGCCACTGCCGTGATGCAACCAGCTCAGCGGGACGGAAGGGCAGGTCTCCCCCTCCTGCCTTATGTCGGAACCCGTGGCCAGAACCTTGTTGGTCATGTTTGGCATGCTTCGGCGTGGTCGACGCTGCCGCCGTCATGAGTACATGACCTACCTGATGCTTCGACCTAGATATGGTTGTAAGACCACCTATGTGTTTCCGCGCATGCTTTATCCCAGGGCTGCCTGCCTCCATATCTCATGACGTGACCGTGGATCGCCATAACAAAATAGGACACTGGGATCCACTACTGAACGGTTCATCGCATCCTGCCTCTTTGGCGCAGCGGCTTGCCTAATATCACACCATTCCTCAACGGCCTCGCTGGATTCGTGACGAATTCTCAACTCAAGTTTCAAAAGATTACACCTGAAAGTAAGATGACTCCTAGGTACCTATACCAACCCACCTACCTGTACCTACCTAGTCGCCTACCTAGGTAGCGTATATAGACAATTCATCCCATGCTACAAAAGCTATGTATTCTAACTTCGCGCGATCAGCCCCAAGTCCACCGGGACCTTGCAACACAAGGCCGCAACATTCAGCCAACTGGCTCCAACCCATATCCCAACGATGGCGTTAAACATTGGCCGAAAGCAGAGGCTGACCGCCGCGGTCATCATATCTTCCATCTTCTTCGTGGTCGAGCTCCTGGGTAGGCGGATCCATCGCCGAGACCTCCAACCTGGAACCCGGATGGGCGTGCTAATCGAGCATCCCACCCCGCCACCGCACAGTCGCCTTCGAGACGAGATCGCTGGCCCTCTTGGCTGACTCTTTTCATTACGTACGGAAGGTTCTCCTAGATCTCCCACAGCGGGCTATCTGGGTGCATCCCTGCTAACTATGCTAACTGTTCGCACAAAGATCAATGACATCACTGGCTTCGTCGTTGCCATATCAGCTATTCACGTTCGTCTCGTCGGTTCCGCTGCAGCTTACAGCACAACTGTTCAAAACTGACGCCCTCGGAAGCTATCCGAGCGAACACGAGTCCCTCGGAGATTATCTTTCGGCTGGCAGCGAGCCTCGCTACTGGGCGCCTTCTTCAATGGCGTATTTCTCTTGGCTCTCGGCCTCAGCATCTTCCTGCAGTCTATCGAACGCTTCATTTCCTTGCAGAGTATGTCCTCGCAACCAGCCTTTGCTCCCTCCTCTTTGCTTACTTGCTCCTTTTTTATTCTTCCAATACTTTGCTGAGAAAGTTTGACATGCAGCTGTCCAAAACGCCGAACATGTGTTCATCATGGGATGTGTAGGCCTTGGCCTCAATATACTCTGTGTCTTGGTTTTACATGGTGAGAAGAACCCCCAGCTTCAGTGCACTCGTTCCGTAACTAGGTAGGCCGGGATATTGATGTGGGCGCCAAGAGTCTCACCGCCACGACGTCGATGGCGACTGTGCCCATAGCGAGGACGACGCGGAGGCGATGGGCGCTGGCGCGGGCCAAGCCAGGCGTGTAAGACAACCCGCCTTGCCGTCGCATCTTTATTTGATAATTTCTGTCCTGAAACAAGCTAATCGAGATGTCTGCTCACTTGATCAGTCGACAAACGACGGCGTCTGTACCCCTTTGACGATACGCTCGGAAGCCGCACCACATGCCAACCACCGTCACAATGTGCCGAGCGCCAGCCCCCAACCCGCGGGCCGCGACCTGGGGATGCTGGGCGTCATGCTGCATGTCGCCGGCGACGTGCTGAACAACTTGGGAGTCACCGTGGCTGCCTTGGTGATCTGGAAGACGGAGTCTCCAGCCAGATACTACGCTGACCCTAGCGTCGGCATGTTCATTGCTGTCGTGATACTCGTCACTGCAGTTCCTCTGGTGCGCAAGAGTGGCGAGATTCTCCTGCAGAGCGCCCCTCTCAGCGTGAATCCAGACGACGTGATACACGACCTCGAAAAAGTTTGTATATCTAGCCCGTCTTTTGTCTCCCACTCCGGCCTCTAATTCGCTGGCTGATGCAGATCCCGGGAGTCCAGTCGGTTCACGAGCTTCGTATCTGGCGTCTAGACCAGAGAGAGACAGTTGCCTCCCTCCACCTCCTCGTCGAGGATGAGGCCCTCCGCATGTTTATGGAGAAGGCCAAGACCGCAAGCGAGTGCCTGCATGCATATGGCATCCACACCTCGACAATACAGCCCGAGGTGCTGCCATGCATGGCGACGGAGCTGCCGGCGCCCTCTGGATCCGGAACCTCAGGCAGTTCGTCGATCTTGGCTGGATCGAGCGGCCACGAGAGAGCCCGGAATGCCTGCCAGCTGAAGTGTAGGGGATGTCAGCTCGGTCCCGGCTCCGTGCGCTGCAGATAGGAACACACCGGCACAGGACGAATGAGGCATTCCGCCGCCTCCTCCTTTACGGAATCCGAAGAGCCTCTCCTCGGGCACAGCCACTAATAGCATGCCCCTGATGAGCAGACTGGCTCGGCAGGTCGGCACTCGGCGCGACTCTGCGAATATCGAGCCGTCTGGCCCTGGATACTCAGACTCAGTCGCGTATGATGCGCCTTCCTTAATATCCGACCGCCTCCCGTATGACTGAAACTGGTTCTCGGGGTTTAGAGAAGATGCCACGGGCAAAATTTGCTTCGAGTCAATGGATGGGATCATGGAGGGCATAGCAAACCACAATTAAGGCGGGTAGGATCATTCCCCATATGTGTACCGCATTAGAAGCTATAAAGACGTGGGCAGCATCTTTAGGAGGAAGCTGTCGTGCTATCCTTGTTGTCGTCGGTGGCTTATATCATGTAGTCAGCACGCCACCCACAGGTGCAGCCTCGTGATCACACACACGCACGGCACATATTCCATCGGAAGGAAATTGAGCCTTCCAATTGCCGAAAGTGCACGGACCCCAGTCAGCTCAGAGGCGTGTTCTGTGACCCTGTTGTGCTGGGACGCCGTGTCTCTGCTACGCGAAGAGCCAAGTCACCAACCAAGTCTCTTTGTGGACCGCCTGAAAGACACAACCGAAGCACCCGCCCCCATACCGACTTCAGGCGCCCGGAGGTCAGCGGGCAGCCTCGGCGCGGAGTCGCTGTTGCACCGCATGGCCAAACGACAAGCGAGTGCGCTTTTCATTGACCAGTAGTAAAAAGGGAGGTGTGGGGTGCAGACAAGGCTACACGGCGTCAAATATGTGCAATGGTTGGACGGAAGCACCAAGGGCCTAGACGGGTATTCGCTACAGGGTCTCACATCCTTTTTTTACGAAGGAATTATCAGAGCCATTGATGCCAAACCAACTATTTTAAACTTTCGACGCACTGAGTACATGGCTGCAGCGCTAGCTATCTACTGGCGGAACCGATAGCCTAAGACGGGAGCTAGTCGTCTTATTTGTCCTTCTCTCCCCCTCGTATCTGCGGCCGCAAGGGTCGCCCCTCTATACATAGATACGGAGCAAAGACGAGATGGTATCTATTCGCGCATCCCGAGACTAGACGAGAAGCGCTTTTTTTTTTTTTTTGCAACATGCCTGCGTATAACTGCATCCATCTTGGCTGGCGATCTGGCGTCGTACATCCGATACCCTTCGTCTGACCAGGAATTATGATTCAAACCGTCGCTGTCGAAATTTTTGCCCTCATATCGGAATCGGATACACGGGTACCTCTTTGGCCTTCTTCCGTTGTCCGGCGCCACCATCCGACCTGTAGCCGCGAGGGCTGCCGGTACCTAGGTATTTTGGCTGGGGGATACATCCCAACCCAACCCCTCCTCTCGCCCTCTAGACTAGCCGTTGTTGGGTAGTCTGATGCGTTGTTCCTACTCAGAGGAATGCAGATGTGCGGAGTGCAAACTCTGTCTTTGGCGCTTAAAGTCTTAAACTCCCCTCTTCTAAATCTAGCCTGCGGGCACGTGGGAAGGCTAAACACGGCGTCCCTGGTAGATCAAAGAGTGCAGCTGGAGAGGAGGTTACATGTGGTCAAACAAGACTGAGAATTCGAGACGGTCGACGAGATACCGTGCTACGCACAACCTTCGTATGGCGGATGCGGACCGAAGAGGACGGCTGGCTTCCCGCATGGTTGGGCATCCCCTTAGTGCCGAGGCACCCCTCTCTCCATCTCTTTCACTCTCCACCATCCCATCCATGCCGCATCAAAATCTCCAGACCAGATACCGCCCAGGTACGTACCTACCTATCTCTTTCATCGGCCTGGCTATGTCACCGCCACAACTACCGGGCCAAAGGCGCGCGTGAAAGCAACTCAAGGAGTACATCGTCAGAAGGGATGGGCCCTGGCCACATCGAGAAGAACCACCTGGATGCAGGATGTCCCAGCAGCTAGTGGCGGTTTAATAAATGGTCGAAAAGGTTGCATCGACTCATGCCATCCTAAACGCACTCCTCGCTAGCCTTTTCCTTCCTCAGACGGCGTGGTGGGTGGTCTATAAAATGAAGGGGAGAGGAGCGAGAGCGGGTGGTCTGAGGGAGTGCCTGCCTACCTAGAGACCTCTGTGGCAGACCAAAGCAGAAGTTCACCCGATCCGACGGAAGACATCCAGAGCTCAGACGGGAGCCAGGGGACGCGATAGCCAGTAAAGCAGCTGCCCGCCCGGCTAACCGAAACGAGAAGGACATAAAAGAACGGGAAGAGGGCGTGCCCGTTGCTGCACGCGGACTCCCGATCGAATCTTCCTACCACACTGGCATTGTCCATCGTCGTCAGAATCACCTAGCGTTCATCTTGGATCGCGGGAGCCTTCGGTTGGTGTCAATCCGGGTGGGTGGCACGACGCTTCACTCCCGGTACGCGGCTGCCGCTTCTTGTGGTCTGTACTCCCCCCCAGAACACCATCGACGCAGAGTGCCAAGGGTGACGGGTGGGCTGACCTTCTCAGACTGGATCATCGACAGAGGTTGGGGCAAGCACCGGCCCACCACCTGTACCTCCCCCAAGGCGCCTGCCGCCAGTTGTCTTGCAGGAGGAAGGCACGGCTTCGGGTGACCTCAGCTGGACACTACCTCGCGTCACTGCTCCTTCTCGCCGCACACCACCGTGCGCCCGGCGCTCCTTCCACCAGAAACGGGCAGGTGCGATGGCTGAGTGCGTCTGTACGGCGAAGGCTGCTGGCCAGTCCCCCACCGGGACGGCAGGCAGGACCGACGATCGCAATGGTATTTCTTCCCTGGTGCCGGTCGAGCTCAAGGACCTCGACCTGTCGACCGTCACCACCGCTCGACACGCGTCCCTCGAGAGAGCCGACACCCAGCAGAGCCAGCCCCGGTCATCGCGAGCATACCCCTCGGTGTCGTATTCCACCGCGAAGACTGTCGACACCAGAGCGTCGCCGCACTTCTACCACGACAAGCCATACCCGAGCCCAGCTTCGTTCCATCACTACCATCACCACCGCCAGTCCGTCGCCATGGCTGGGCCGTCGGTCGCCGTCCGCAACCATGGCGTTGCCGCCCTCGCCGAGTTTGTCGGCACCTTCATGTTCCTCCTGTTTGGCTTCGCCGGTGCTCAGATCGCCAACGCCTCGCCCGTCCGTGCTGACGACGCCACCGCCCCCAATGTCGGCGTCTTGATATACATCTCGTTCATCTTCGGCATGTCCCTCATGGTCAACGTCTTTGCCTTTTACCGTATCTCGGGAGGACAGTTCAACCCGGCGGTAAGTCCCGTTCGCCATCCTTTGAGGCACATCCGTATCCTGGGGACAGGACACGGCCATGTCCCCATGTCGGCCGGAAGCCAGGTGACTGACTAGGTAGAGCACAAGGTCACCATGGCGCTGTGCATCGTTGGCGGCCAGCCGCTGCTTCGTGGCCTTATGATCGTGATCGCTCAGCTCCTGGGTGGCATCGCCGCGGCGGCCGTCGCCGCGGGCATGTTCCCCACGCCCATGACCGTCGAGACGACTCTCGGCCCTACGACCACTACCGTTCAGGGACTGTTCATCGAGCTGTTCTTGACGGCACAGCTGGTGTTTGTCATCCTCATGCTCGCCGTGGAGAAGCACAGAGCGACCTTCATTGCCCCCATCGGCATCGGCTTTGCACTTTTCATAATCCACTTGGCCGGTAGGTGACGAGAAAGCCGAGAAACCCCCTTTCGAGGACGCTGTTTAGCCGAGGGCAAAAAGGACTAATCAGCGCAACCCGAAAACTAGGTATCTACTTCACCGGAGCCTCTGTCAACCCAGCTCGCTCGCTGGGGCCGGCCGTGGTCAACGGCCACTTCCCCAACTACCATTGGATTTACTGGATTGGGCCAGTCCTCGGATCTCTCGTTGCCACGGGATTCTACCAGCTCCTCAAGTTCCTGCACTGGAAGGAGGTCAACCCCGGCCAGGATTGGGACGGCATCAGCCACCTGGAGGAACAGCGATCTCGGGACGCTAACGAGCCCCTGGTTACACAGGGCCAAGTCTAGATGCGCCTGAGAACACCGCCACAACCCCCCTGCCAGTGGAGAACAAGCAAACGAACACTCAAGGCAAGTCACCAGCAGGGGTCTCTGAAAGTGGCGCAAGAAAAAGAGGCGGAGGGGTTGAAGACAAACCCACAACGGAGACGAAGCGCCGTCTCAGGAGTTGAACATTTTAGTTGCGGGAAAAATATGGTCCCAAGAATGTTTGAGGGTGAGGCGCGAGACCAAGGAGGGGAAATTTTTTTATGTTTGGGTTTATTTGCCGCAGCAGTTTACAACTTGTGATTGGCAGTCTTACCCTACGTCAGGCGAAGGGAGGATCCGCGATGGAAGTTCAACACACATATGAGGACATTTGGCGGTGTGAGAACGAGGACGTGGGCTCCTTAGCTAATGGGATGGCTTAGGGCAAGGGTATGCCTTGCTATTTGGAGGATTTGGAGGAGCTGGTTGCCAGTCGAATGCTTTGTTTTACCAGGCACATTCCACACTTGAGGTCGTGATATCAGGCGCGTGACTTTGTCTTGCCATGCATGAACATCATTGAGGAGTGTGTCTTTAAGGGTATCCGAGATGGGGCCTTGGCTCCATCTAGATTTGAGGCAATGGATTCATCTCTCGGCTCATGTGAGGGGTTTCACCCTGGCTTGAATGTGAGGAGCAGAAGAAGATAGGGCGAGGGAGGAAGAAGGATGAAGAGGGAAAAAAAAAGGAAACCGCTCCCGAATGACAAGGGCAAGGGATGGAGGCCTGCAATTAGAACTGGCACCTAACCTTACCCAACAAAGACCACGTTGACCGGCAGCCGGTCAACATCACCTCAAGCAGCCCCAACGCCTTGGAGTCGAGGAATTTCGGCTGTCGAGGAGAGCCCGTGCGTTAGGCGCTGGGCCGTTTGGTCCTGTCCCCACAGTCACTGTGCAAGCACCAAGACTTGATGCCGGTATTTCCACGATATGGGTCGAGATGTAGGTCGGGCGTGATCGTGAAAGCCCCGAGCGATTTTTTTTTTGTGTCCTGCTGACGATCTCGTTGGCTGTTTTGAGATCTACGGTTCTGGCACTATGCATATGTACATGCAGCAGCTGGGTGGACCAGAAGCGGGATACTATCTACCTATGTAGGGCGCATCACGGATGGAGACGATGAATGGATGTCAGGCATGCCCGTTGTATGCACCTGGGTTGACGGACGCATATGACGAATTTTTTTTCCCCCTTCGTGGGCCCAACCAGTCAAACCCAAATCACTTCCCCGCCTTTGACTTGTCGACATGCTTTTGTGGCGGGGAGAAGGTGTTTGGCCGGGAGCTGAGATCATGCAAAGCACTTTTCTTTCATCACAGCGCGCGTGCGTTTGGAATGCACGCATGGAGGATGGCGTTTTGTATGTACGTAGGTATGTAGAACATGCGTCTCCTTCGGTGCCGAAGACGGAGTGGCTTCGGCCATAGCCAGATGCCCGCCCGGCTCAGGCCTTTTGGCTGGCTGGCATTGGAAGAGAGCACAGGTTCCAGACGTCGTTGCATGTGGGGACGGTTCCGGGGTGGGGGAGCGGAGAACAGGGCGTGCAGGCTGCAAGCACTGTGGAGTAGGCTGTCCGCGCGCGAATTTGAACTGGGCGCTGCAGCGTCGCAGCAGTGGATATGTCCCCCCCGGCTGGGGCTTAAGCTGGCTGCGGGCAGCCCCTGCCCGTGGAAACCCACCACCGTGCGGCGTCATTTTTTTTTCTCTTTCTTTTTTTCCCTTCTTTTTCTTCTCGCCCTTCCCTTGTGTGGTAGGTGGTGGTTCCTTGCTCACCGCATTTTCAGCCTGCCGCCGCATTGCTCAGTTCGGCAAACCGGGGTCCAAAACCAAGGAACCGACAAACAAGGAGGCCAGGGATCGCCAGCAGCGCGTGCCACACCCTCGTTTGTCGGGCTGCAGGTGATTGATTACACATTTTACATACAACCGTAGGTAGGTGGTGCGCAGGTCTGGGGTTTTCCAACGACGCCGCCATCGACGCCGCCGCAAGAGTAGCAACAGCAAGACGCGAAGCTGAAGAAACAAGAACAAGGGTCCGATTGCCGTTTCCGGTGAGCCTAGTCCTCGCAACCACTAGGGGCTGGCTAATCTCTTTCGTATGGTGGCGGCCTTTTGCCCTGCCGTCCCGAGGAAGCAACGTCAACGACGGCCGTCTCCGCCCTGCCCAGACCAGCAAGCAACCAGGGTCACTTCCCACCCCCCGGTAGCTTCCTTTGGTCCGCTTCCGTTGTTTGTGCTTTGTGTGTATGTAGATCCTTTTTTTATTACTATTATTATTGTTTGTCGCTCGCGTGCCCTGCGTTCGCCCTGGGCAGCAGCCTCATCTTCCTCACCGGTCCTTTCGACGTCGCGCCCCTCCCCAGCTCACCTCTTCAGAAAACTCGAGCAAGGTCGGGGTTGCCCTGTCACTGCTGCGTTGCCGGCGACACTAGCAGGACTCTGAATATCGGACGGACCGGCGGGACCCGCCCTCCCGCCACACACTCTTCTCTTCTCCCACCACTCACTACTGCACCCTCGGCCGCTCTCGGTCACCCCTCGGAAGCGTGCAGTGCAGAGCGGCTATTTGCGTGAGCGGGTTGCTACTCTAGTCCTAAAAGAAAAGGTCAAAAGGAGCCTCTCACCGTGTCTCCGCTGCGGTGGGAGCATGCGCTTTTCGCCATCGCAGCCCGAGACCCAAACACCAAAAGAGAGAGCCAGCAAAAGCTCCCGTTCCGCTCCGCTGCCACTGCACCCGCTGTTCGTCCTCAGCCAGTTCCTCCGAGAGACGCCCTCCAAAGCCCGCGGCGAGAATGCCACCTTACCCGTGCAATTCAACAGCCGGCAGCCCCCTGGGACGATGGTGAGCTCGGCTTGAAGCATCCCCTCCGTCAGAGGAGCTGCGCAGCACAGGAAGGATCTCACCTCAGCAGCGCGACCAGCTGCGTAGCATCATCCTTTTGCTGTGAAGCGCTCCCTGTTCGGGCAGCCGGTCCGTTCCAGCATGCTGGGAAAGCTTTTTAACCTTACGGCTGGCGCTGCCGGCGATGCCTCACCGAGCGCTTACGGCCCGGGATCGTCTTCGCCGTCCAAACACATCTTGTCCCTCGAATCGGTGCAGGAGGACATGCACACCCGCAACCTGCTGTTCCCCGACGCCGAGTCTCTGTACCGACACCGCAACGATCAGGTCTTCCCTCTGTCCGCTGGCCCTCATACGCCATCCGCCTCTGCCACCAACGCGTTCGACTACGACAGTGATGTCGACATCGACCACCGTGACGTCCGCATACTTATCATGCAGGACGCCCTGAGCTCTATGCACGCCGCTCTCATCTACGACAGCCAGGCCCCTCCACCGCCCACCTCACCTCCAGTCGACCGCCCGTCCACTGTGGCCGGCTTTGCCTCCAGCGACTCCAGGCGCCAGCCCGTATCGCCCCGCAAGACGAGTGTGGGCCAGGCCTCGCGCCCCCTCGTCATCCAGCAAGATGGCCAGCAGCAGCAGCAGCAGCAGTCGCAGCCACGCCAGGGCGCGTTCGATCGCAGGGCCTCGATGCAGGGCCGGCCGCAGCCGCGTATCGAGTCCGATTCTCAACGCGCCCACCGCGAGTACGTCGATGAGCTCAACGTGTTCTCCAGCTGCATCTTCGGCAACTCGGAGCTCATGGCCTACAAGGGGACCTCGACCAAGGTCCACGTCGTGCCGTCGGACCCCCGCAGCGACTTCATGTCCTCCACGTTTGGGGACGGTCGAGGTTCGCTGGGCCGGGGCAGCGGGCGCTCCAGCAAGCTCTCACAGTCGTTTTCCTCCGAGACGGTGGGGGACTTTATGCCCCAGATGTCCGCAGCAGCACCGCAGCGCTTCTCGCAGCGCAAGAAGGTCCTCATTACTCGGCTTTTCCCCGTGACCCTGCCCAACGTGGAGGAGACGGTCAACCAGAACTTTGCAACGCCGCACAGCCACTTCTCCGAGGACAGCACCGGGTTCCCATTCCCTCAGCACACCGGGGACGACGGGAAGGCCAAGAAGAAGCTGCAGCCGAAGCAGAAGCGCACCCCAATGTATGCCGTGGCCCTGATCATCAACCTCCCTCAGGGATCCTCGCAGTCCGGCCAGAACAACACCTCGGCCTCTCGGCAGATCTTCCGAGGGTCGGGCTCGTACAATGAGCACGACTCGTTTCCGTCTTCGTTCGGGTCCTCCCGCCGGTCGGGATGGGCAATGGCAGGCCAGGGAATGGCGGCGGATGCGGTGGAGCCGTCGTACGTGGCCGATATAGAGGATCGCATCGACCCCATCACCCAGCACTGGGACGTGATCATGCGGACGCTGACGCACCTGCAGTCGGTCGTTGCGACCAAGCTGTACGGCATGCTCAGGCAGCTCGACCTTGCGTCACCAGATCACGCACCCTCGGCTGCGACCACGCAGGTCTCGCGGCAGCCCTCGCTGTCGCGCCGCAGGAGCGATGATGGGCCGGCCAGCAAACCTCACAAGACCAACGCCAAGGTCTTGGCCCTGCTACAGCACTGCCTGATGGAGGACCAAGACGTCCAGGGCGAGGTCGATCTCGCCAAGGCGCGCATCGTCTCTGGGCTGCGTGCCACGCGTGTCGCCACGGGCCAGAACCGCTGGGGCATCTGGCGCGAGGAGGCCAGGTGGGTGGCCAGGTGGGCTGGAGGGAAGGAGCACGGTTTCTTCTTCTACAACCTCCTGACGGGCTACCTGGCGACCCACACGGACTGGCTCCAGGCCCTGGGGCCGTCGTACTACCGCAAACGGCACCTCCACCAAGCGAGGGCCCGGGGCGAGGAGGACATGGCGCTTCCTGCGCGCACCGTGATCGTGTCCACCGACAAGATGGCCGCACGAAGGCTGATCTTTCTGCTCGCCGCTTTTCTGCCCACCAACCAGCAGGTGGCCACGAACCTGCGGCCACATCGCCCAAGCACCTCGGCAGCCTCGTTTGGCGGTGCCTTCTCGCACTCGCCTCCTTCGTACGTCGTGCCGATCCCAAAGGAGGAGTCGCTCCGACGCAAGATCAACCGCCGGGCCGCCCCGAGGAGAGCATCGCACTCGCGTACAACCAGCCTCCAGGGCCAGGCCGGCCGCGGCGGTGCGGGAGGAGGGGTGCCCGCCCAGCTGGCCCATCTCAGCATGGACCGTGGTGGCCACGAGCGGCGGTCGTCAGATGCGATATCTATCCGGACCACGCAGCTGCCCATTTCGTCCAGCGACTCGCATACGAGGAAGAGCAGCGCGGCGACGGCCGCAACCATCGCCCCCGAGGCCACCGTCCCGCATTTTTCTACCTTGCAGACCCAACAGTCGCTCCCTCGGCGCCGCCCAGGAAGCGCCAACAGCGTCGCTGCCGACGACCTCAAGCGCACCCTGCAGCGCGGTGATAGCAGCGGCCTGGGTCAAGGTGTCGGCAGCAGCGGTGGCGTTCCCGGCATTGGCGATAACCGTCCGAGCCCGAGCACGTGGGGCGTCCTGGCCGGCCTGTGGAGCGCCAGGCGCCGCGAGTCTCGTGGGTCCACCGACATGTCTTCACCGGTATCGTCGACGCCCATGTCGCCTACCAAAGCCGCGTTCCGGGCCCAACAGGAGTCGCCGAGATACCCTGCCAGGACCTCGACCGAGGGCAGAGTGGCCAGGACGGTAGTTCCCAGAGACGGAGTCCCCTCGACGGGTAATGATGGGGCGCGTGTGCCGTCGGAGGACCGGGCTGCCGCCAAGGCGGCAGAGCCGCGGTCCCCCGTTGGCGATGCCCCCCTGAGCCCCAGGGTTCCTCGACTGGCACGCCTCGCCACAGACGAGCATCCCTCTTTCACACCGCCACCGAGGTCGAGCGCGACTTTTGCCAGGTTGCCAGATCCGGCCGGCGCATTCGAGTCGCCCGTCAAGACCTCTATCAACGCCGACGATGGCGTCATCGACGTAGACGTCCCGTTTCCCGACTACATCACCTCGTTCGAGACGGCGGTCAGCTCGCCGTCGAGCAGCGGTTACCTTTCGACTCCCGGTGGCAGCGGCTTGGAGCTATTTGAGCACTCAAGCCGCCTGGCAGCCGACGGTGACCTCCCCTTCAACGTGGCGGGATGGCTTCAGCACTACCACCCGGACTTCATCCTGCAGGCGGTGCCGCCGCAGCTCGGCCTTGAGGAGCAGATCAGGGCATCACTGCGAGCGGAGCCGTCGCCTCCCCCGCCGGCGTCGTCGCATTCCTTGTCTCTGGAGCCACAGCAGGAGCGGTGGGTAGACGTTAGCAGCGTCATAGTCGCCGACACCACGACGCTCAGCATCAAGCGAATCCGGTACCGGCGACTGGTGAAGCCCAAGCCGCCGCCCCCTGAGCTTGGGGGCCCCGGCTCGCTCATCTCGGCATCCTCGGCCTACACTCACGGCTCGGCTGCGACGCTGCTCACGCCGGCCGTGTCGCCGTACGAGACGACCATAGAGGACCGGTTCGTGGAGGAGCCCATCGTCACGCTAGACGAGGTGCTAGTCGAAGCCGTCGAGCGCGTCGTCGGCCACGGGGTGGCGGGCAGCGACCAGACGACGACGGGAAGCCGGCGCGGAAACTCGGCGAGCTCGTCTCGGTCCGCGAGCAAGCGGCGCGGCCGGAGCAACAGCGAGTCGACCGAGGCGGGCGAGCAGCACGGCCTCGCCCCGCCGGCCACCATCATCCCCGGTGCCACCAGCGCCCCTCAGCCGCAGGAGGTACCCCGGGCCGAGTGCAAGACGGTGATCCTGTCGGCGCTCGAGGAGGTCGTCAGGGAGGTTGTAGAGAGGCGCGAAAAGGAGTCGCAGGCGGAGACGCGCAGCGACGACAACCACGACATGAGAGAAAACGATCTCAGGCTTGCCGTCAGGGGCTGGCTGGAGAGCGTCGAGATGGGGGAGTGATTCGGAGACGACTCTCGGTCATGCCGGCCTCCTGCCCGGCCCATATGCTTTTAGGTTGACCGACCCTCATTGGTGTGTGGTCGTCGCCAGGGAACGCACATCTTTTCTTTCTCTTTTTATCTATCAGGCACGTCGGACCATGCCGCTCTCCTCATATCCGTCGATCCCTGAATCTATGCTAGAATCTAGGAGGGAGGGCATCTGTACAAAACATGACAGTTCTTGTTTTCATCATCTCACAAAGCACTGAAGCAGGCGCTCTTTTTTTTAATGGCAATATACCCTCTACAAGCTATTCGGATTATTATTTTTTTCCTTTTCGTTTATTTTTCCTCCATGCGGAGCCATAACATCCTGAGACGTTACCACGAAGATTTCTTTTAGTGACGGTCTATTTCAATACAAAAACCCTTTGTTGAGGACTGCATCTGCTAACACGTAACAAAGCTTGTTGAAACTTGCTAGATGTTTCTGTGTGTTGTAACATATTCTGTTCCGGATCGGTTAGATCCATCTTGCTGTCGGAGCGGTTCCCTTCGAGCTGCCGTCGGGCTGAGCTCTCGATATTCAGACTTGTTCCGGACACTTTGCTCCGGCACAGACCCTCCAGGACCGCGCTTTCCTCTGCTCCTCCTTCCTTCTTTTTTCTGCCAATGTGTGGCTCTTTAGAGGATGGAACCCCTTGGAACGAACCCTCTCGAACATCAGATGAAAGCCGACGGTTAATACAGCAACCAGCGCTCCCGTTGTGTGCTCGCTCGTGTTTTGTTTATTTTCCTCTTTCCGCACTTTTCCTGACGGCCTTTCGACGTGCATTACAAACCATCTTTCCGAACAAGAAAACTCCACCATCCATCCATCTCATCCGGTCACGCACACACACAGAGGCATGACAGCCGAAGCGACCATACCCGCCGCAGTCCGCCCCGTGTACACAATAGACGCGCTCCTAAAGCTGCGGAAAGAGGGGTCGTCCAGCCCGCCGCCATCAACCGTGTGCGCAATGACCAGCGACACATCCTCGTCCCCGTCCTTGTCCTCGGACGATGGATCCGAGGCGTCGTTCCACGAAGCGAAGAAGACGATTCTCACCACGCCATACAGCACGCTTGACAGCCTCTACCGCGACTTTCTTTCCGCTCAGGCCGAGGACTTTGACGGCGACCTCGAGAAGTACACCGACCGCCTCCTCTCCATCCGGAAGCAGCTGACGGGCGCCGGGGAGGAGATTCCCGACCACCTGTTTCTCAAAAAGGCCGAGCTGGGGGCGCGCGTCACGCACTCGCTCGCCGTCAACCTCGCGCTCGCCATCTGCAACAAGACGCGGAACAAGACGTCGGACGACTTCATCCGCAACCTCCTGTCGGTGCACAAGCTCCTCGAGGCCGACGGCGGCGTCCCCGGCCCCGTCGCAGCGGCGTCCGTGACGGCCGAGGTGATGACATCAACAACGGGCAGCGGCGGCAGCAGCTCCCTCAAGGACCGCAAGAACTTCCACGCGGCGTGCGGAAAGTTCCACACGGGCGGCGACGACAAGTGCTGGCGGCTCAAGGGCGGCGGCGCCAGGCCGGGCGCGCAGTCGACGACGCCCCATCCCAACTTCCACGTCCTGTGCGGTAAAGTCCACGTCGGCGGCGACGACAAGTGCTGGGTCCTCCACCCGGAGCTGAAGCCCTCCTCCAAGTGGACCGGCGGCGGTGGCGGTGGCAAGAAGAAGCAGACGACGACTGCCGCGTCGTCGCAGTCTCCCGTCCGCGGGGGAGGCGCGCGCGAGCCTGTCGTGCTGCGCGTCGACTACAGGGTCCTCTAGACGAGGCTGGGGACTTCTCTGCTTGCTGGACACCTAGCGTCTCGACAAACAGCGGCTTCCCTTTCCGACATTACCGACAGAGAAACAACACCTGGCAGGCCCTGCCCAAGACGTGGAAGTTTACTCTGCCACAACCCGCTCAGAGACGGACGACGCCGGCTTGATCCAGGAACAGTAGGTAGGGTATACGAACGTGGCTCGGGGATGGGAAAAAGGAAAACACCACTGTCAAGGTAAATGGGGGCGCCAAACAGTAAACGGAAACACCTGGCCAGAGTTTGCTGGTCCTTTTTATTTTCACTCTCTACGATGGATGGGCAGATAGATGGCCTGTTAGATGATATCCTCTAGACTGCTCATAGAGTACAGGGACTGACTGCCCATGAACCCACGCCCGTTTCCGTCATGTCGGTCGGTCACCGCTCAACCAACCGTCGTTGTCGTGATGTCGACCTTGGTCTTGTCTGTGCGCGTGTCCGTCGTCCGTGCTGTCAGCACCGCACCGCACCGCACCGCGCATCAAAGCTCCCCGACTCTACGAAAACAAAAGAAACGAGGATCAGGCGAATGAAACATACAAAAAGCCACATAATCCTTAATGTGCTCGGCCTTGGCCTTGGGTTCGGGATAGTACCACGCCGCGTTATCGAGCGTCTTGTCTGTTTCGGGCGGCGCGGTCCGTCAGATTCTCTGCTGCACGGCTGGCTGCCCCGGGGAATCGAAGGACGTTGAACAAAAANAAAAAAAAAAATTAAAAAAAAAAAAAAAAAAAAAAAAAAAAAAAAAACGAACCTCCAACAGTAATGTTATAGTAACTCGCCTCCCCCTTCCACCCGCAGGTGGTGCGCAGCCCCGTCGGGCCCGAGACCAGCTCGCGGTTGACGGCGTCGGGCGGGAAGTAGACGTTGCCCTCGACCTCCTCCCACTCGGTCGCCTCGGCGATGGTCTTGCCGTCCACTGACGCCGTGGCCTTGCCGCTGACCATTTTCTTGTTATATCTATTTCTTTTGATTGGGTGTGTGTATTCAAAGGAAGACGGATGCTTTCAGAAGAGAACAGAAACGAAGATCACCACGTGCAGCGCCCGTTCTATGGATTTAAATACTTTAACCCTTCGCTGTGACCTATTATTAATGATCACGCCGGTAAAGCCGGCTAACTTGATTCCGTTAACCTACACAAGCCGCCTACCACCTCCTCCCTACGTACACATGATTCCACACGCATCAAGCCAAGCCAACCAGAACTCGCATACCTCACCCGTAAGCACTTCCCCGCGCGGGGCTGGAAGCTTCCACGAGCTAACCTCACGAGCTAACCTCACGGCCTCTCCTCTCCTTCATTCATGGCGTCATCAGCCCTGCCTACAAGGCTACAGCTGGAGACGTCTGCGGCATGTATCATCCGCGTGGGAGTCTTCTGTATACTGGTTACCCAAAATCACAGCTCGACATACTCCAGGCCCAATCTTCGGATGGATTGCTACACAGCGGCTTCTTTCCAGCTTGGGCGTATAGGGCTACCGGTGCGGCAAAGAGGCCAGCATCCAAACTTATATGTAGGTGGGGTGTTCTTTCAAAACACGACGGCCTTCCCGTCGTGCCGTCAACTAGCCCGACTGGCCGAAAACTCTCATGCAATGCCGTCTAAATGTTGGGTAAAGGCTCCTCGNAAAAAAAAAAAAAACCCCCAAAAAAAAAAAAAAAAAAAAAAAAAAAAAAAAAAAAAAAAAAAAAAAAACAGAACAGAACAGGAGAGGTGGAAGAAAAGGGAAACAGGAAAACGACAACAAAAAACAAAAGCCGGTTATTACAAGTTGATAATCTCAACGTCGGAAAAGTCTGGCGGAGCCCGGCCGTAGACGACCCGGACCTTGGAATCGAGAGCGGTGCCCTCGTTGCTCATCCAGATGTACTCGCTAAAGGCCTGGGTGCGATGGATCTCATCGTCCGACACGCCAAGATCGTCCTGCGGGATCCAGACCACGGGTCTCCGCGCCCGCAGCGCCTCGTGCTTGAACGCCTCTCGCACCAGCGCGTCGCGCTCGTCGGGCGTCAGGTCCTCGATGTCGTCGTGGTACTCGCCGTAGAGCGCCTCTCCCATGGCCCGCTGCGCCTCGAGGTCCTTGAGTCGCCGTTCTCGTCTGTATTTGGTGGCCGTCTTGATTTCCTTCTCCGCCCTGCCGACGGTTGCATGGTGGATCTGCTTGCCTCCGCGCACCGCCCACGTCCCAGCCTGGCGTACGCCCGCGACGGGGTTGAACCCACCGCTCTTGCCACCGCCGTTGGTGGCAGCTCGCACGCCCGACAGTCTTTTGAGCTCTATCTCCTCCTTGGAGACGGCGCCGTCATGTCCACGAAACATGCCGGCCTCGTCCGCATCCTTGTCCTCGTCCTCGGGTGTGAGCCCAAGCCGGCGGTCCTGGGCCCGCTGGAAGGCCTCGTCACGCAGCACCGCTTCGTCCTCGAACGTGATGGGGAGGTAGCGGAACAGCGGGGAAAACGACAGGTTGAGGAGCAGTTGGTAGAAGGCAGTGCACAGAAGCACCACAACCATGATGACGCCTTGTCTGAAGTTGACGCGGGCCCTCTCCGGCGGCGGGCCCTCCTGGAGGAAGAAGAGACCGATGAGGGCCAGCTCCATGACGTAGAGGCCTGTAAAGAGCTGGTTGATGGCCGTGGGGAAGAGCACGCCGCCGGTGTCGGTCTTGAAGCGGTTGACGTAGACCATGTTGTGCCGATGGGCGAGCCACAGGAGCGAGAAGGTGATGACGGCGAAGATGCTGATTATGGGCGTGATGACGGCGTAGATCAGGGCGATGCAGGCGAAGTTGGTGTAGATCGGGAAGAGCGTACCCCACTTGACATCGGGCAGCATCACCTGCCGCGACCACTTGCTGCGCGCCGTGCTGTCGAGGATGCGCGCGACCACGTACCACACGATCAGGGTGCCGATCTGCAGCAGCGTGCCCGAGCTGGTCGACAGCGCCTGCAGGATCATGTACGAGAAGAAGTAGTTGGCCGACTTGGGGATCTTTTCGGCAAACAGGTTCGGCACCGATTCCACGTTGAAGTTGGACGTCAGCAGACCGCCCAGCTCGACGGCCGACTGCGACAGCGCGATGACCAGGAAGATCTGGACGAACAGGAACGTGAAGTAGTACCGCTGCACGTTCTCCGACTTTTGCGCATTCGTCTTGACCCCCTGGAACTCGGCCAGGAAGTTCAGGATGAGGGGCACCAGGATCAGGAGGACGGCGAGGATCACGGCGGGCAAGACACCGGCAATAGCGGTGACGACGCGCCGGACGCTGTCGTTGCGCATGATGACCTCGAGCCAGTGGAGCTGGCCGGGGTACGAGTTGATGAGGGTGTCGACCTGCGAGATCTGCGCCGTGGCGGCGATGGCGGGGGCCCAGAGCAGGATCATGCCAAAAACAAGCGCAAGGACGATGCCGGTGCGCAACCACTCGGACCAAAAGTTGATGGCCATGTTGTCCCACAGAACGTCCGACGGCGAGATCTCAATGGTGCGGGGTGCCATGTGGCGCGGGACGTGGTGCGTGACGCTCTGGCAGGCCATGTGCGCCGCCACCTGGTTGTTGAACTGGATGAACGCCGACGTCATGAGCGGGTACCGCTCGGGGTGCTTCTGGTCCTCCTCGATCTCCATGTTGAGACGCGCGAGCTCGCCGCGGGCCCAGTAGATTGTGTCCACCTTCTTGTTGATCAGGGGCAGGCCCGGGAGCCAGTTGGGGGTCCACTCGAAGTTGGCCACCCGGTGCGTTGGCCGCGATGACGCCTTCAGCCACTTCTTCCACTCGGCATCGTCGTCGCGCTTCTCGCCGTACACGAGCTCCGACGCCTCGACGGGGTAGTCGACCGGGGGCTCGACGTCGCCCCCGACAAACGGGAGCGTCGAGACAACCTTTTTCCACGCCGTCTGCTTCTCGCCTTCCTTCGGCCCCGACGAGTGTTTGGAGACGAGCGGGAACTCGTCCGCCTCAGCACCCTGAGGAATGGGAGAGGCGTATCCGCCCGTCGGAGGCTTCCAGAACTGCCACCAGCGCGTCTCCTCGGTGATGACCATGCCTTCCAGGGTCACAGCCCGTCTCGTCGTGTTGCCCTTTGTATCGCGTGCGTCGCCGCTAGGCACCACCATGTCGTGCGACGCTACAGAGGAGGTTGGCGTGTGGCCGCGATATGCAGGCCGTTCCGAGGCGAAAGAGGACTTCGCCTCTTCATTGGCGCCGTCGGCGATCTGCACCGTCTTGCGCGGCTGATCTGGTCCCCAAGTCGGCGGTCGTGGCGCGCCCGGACCGGCTTCGATGCCGTCCCCGTAGACGGTGCTGAAGCCTCCCGCCTTCTTGAGCTGCCCGTCAACTCCTTGTTGGATCGTTTTGGCGCCCCCGACGATCCCATGACCGGCTTTTCCAACCAGACCGGCTCCGCCCTTGATCCCATGGCCGACCTTGCTCATGATTGTCCGGCCCCCTGGCCTCGCCCCGTCCCTGGCTCCGACGTTCTCGTCCAGGCTGTCGCGGTCCAAGCCATCACCAACCCTGTTCCCGTCGAGCGCAGTGGGGACCTGGGGAGTCTCGCCGCGGTTTCCGGCGCTGATGCCGCCACCGGCCTCGGCGCGCAGACGAGCCTCGGCATCCACGGCCTCGTCTTGTTGCTGCTGCTCCTGCTTTGTGGGCCCGCGGCCCTTTCTGGCCTTCCGCTCCTTCTTGTCGTCGGCCTCTTTTCGCTTGAGCTGTTTGCGCTTGGCGTCGCGGATAAGCTCGGTCTGGGCGCCCTCGAGCAAATCACGGATGTACTGGCGCTTGTGGACCTTCTCCAGGAGCTTTGTGAAATCGCGCGTGATCCAGATATTCCTAATTCCACCTGGAAACACGTCGAACAGTCCCCTGAGAGCATCCTCGGTGAGCCACTTCTCCGGGATCGAGCTGACCAAGACCGTGTTGGCGGATGCGCGCAGTCGATGCTGGGCGCTGGTGAGGTAGTCCTGGCGGACCTTGATGTAGACCCGCAGCTCGACGAACATGAGATAGCAGACCCAGACGACCAACATGATGGCCAGGATGAGGTGTGCCCACCGCCTCTCGTGGTTCTTCGGGTCGAGATTACCCCAAGCGAGCGTGTCGAGCCCGCCAAGGGGCTGCTGCAATTTGGTGACGTTTTTTGTGGTCGTCTGCCTCTTCAGCAGTTTCGCCGCGATGGCCGAGGCGTTTGAGGTTAGCGAGCTGGTCAGGTTGGTTCTGCTGGTGGGCGTGGCGGCGGCGGAGCTTGTAGCCGTGGCAGTAGCGCTTGCGCTACTATTGGTAGCGTTCGTATTGACAACCTCCTCGACGATGTCGGCCCTGAGACCACCGACGTAGTTAAGAGGGACGAGGATGGGAATGGCGACAAAGGCGGTGGGGATGAAGATGACCAAGAGCATCTGCAGATAACGCAAGAAGAAATAGGCATCCAGGCCGCACTTGTCGATAATCTCCCGGTCCTTGAGCCGAATCAGCTTGGCAAAAAGGTTCCATGGACTCCTGGGCGGCGGATCCGTCCTTTCTCTCTCGGGCACCATGAAAGTCTTGGGTTTACTAGCGGCGCAGAGACACAGCCAAGTCAGCCACATTCCACTAAGGTGTGAGCCAGGTCGGGGCTCGCGAAACGTACAATATCCTAGCTAGCTTATTCCTGAACATGAGGAAGACGCCAACTTGCACGGCGAAAATGCCGACGGCGGTGGCCAGGGCGACTCCAAAGGCCTGCAAGCTGATTCCCTCAAACTTGTCGGCAGCCCTGGTCTGCCCTGTGTCTGCGTTGCTCATCTCGATGTTGGGGGCCCTCGCTAGGGAGGAAGAATCATGATAAAATCCGTGATGGCCGGGAGATCGGTGGTAGAGACTGCGACGGGCAGGGGGGAAGCGATCGCGGTCTGTTTTCGATCGGAGGTGGGATCGGTAGGGGTCGGCGGTGAGGAAAAGAGGGGAGGCCGACGGCTATGAGAGTGAGTGTGTGTGCGTCACTGGTCTCGCGAGGTGGCGTTGTGTGTAAGGTAATGCTGCGCTGCAGGATGGGGCTGGCGGATGTTAGATATGTTCCATGTCGTCGAGTGACGGCCCGGCGCTGATGTTTGTTCTAGACCTGACCGAACCTAAAAGGCCGGGCGAGGTCGGCAAAGTTCCAGCCGCCATTGGCCATGAAGCGGTCACACTCACGCTTGGACTTTGACTATATTGCTCTGCTCCGCACAGCAGACGGCAGATTGGGTGTGTGAAAGGTAACTCTGTTGGTGGGAAATGCAACGGTGCCTGGGAGGGACCAGAGGTCGTCGGAAGGGCCATCAAGTTGGATCAAAAAATCGCGTTGGGGCGGCGGCGGCGGGCGTGGAGTGGATATATCAGGGGTAGACGTTTGTCGGAACGGCGACCAGGAAGGCACAAGGAATGATAGGAGGAGAAAATAGTAACATGGCGGTGGGCTAGCTGCCGTGCGGCCTTCATTTGAAACAAGGCGGTTCACAAAGAAGCGGAAGAGGGCTGGCCATGGGTCCCATTGAGTCCCCTGCAGCTAGCAAGGCGAAGGCCGGAGCCAATTGATTGCTTCTGGTGGTGACGTCGGCGGCTACTCCTAGCCCAAAACAGAGCGGCACCCAAGCGCTGTGGCAATTCATTGGCTCCTGCCGGTCCACCCCCATGGCCCCAGCAATTCACCAGAAGCCTATCAGGATCGCTCAGGGGCATTTTGCTCAGATGCATTCCCGCATTCCAACAGCCTTGCGGGTCGTCACTGACGCGCGCCAGAACCTGCTTGAGAAGCCATCTAGCGCAAGAGAGGAGGATTGGTGCTAGCCTTGAAAGAGCTCGAATCGCCGGCCTTCTTTGACACTTGTGTCGGTGGCAAGTCTGGGCCTTGGCGTGCTTCGTAAGCTGGTGTCCGCCATGTGTAACGTCTTTGATGCACAAGGGTCCCGCCGTACGTAAGAGCTCGGCTGGGATGCTCGCTTCTAGCGAAGCTGCAGGACCCAATCGGTTCTTTGTTTCCAACACCAGAAAGCCGGATTGAGCATGGCCACGGAATATGTGCTGGGGTTACTGCACCCCATCCCTCTTATCTTCCAGTTCCTGCTGATCGATAAATTCACGCCAAAATAGAAATATCAATCCGGGTTTCTACCCTACAGTACAGCTTCCAATGTGGCCCATGCCATGCATTTGCCACCGCACCGCCTGAGCACGTGAGCGGACGCCCTCGGCTGAACGTGCGGCCCAACGTTTTCCCCGCCGCCCCGCACCACACCAGCTTGGCGGCCAGGTCTCGTTGGCCAGAGTCGAGTGCCGAGGCCGAAGCGAGGAGTTTCTTGACTCCGACCAATGTAGCCGATCCCATCCGGCGGAACGTGGCAGGTGCCCGCGGCCTGCGCGGGCGCTTGACTTATGAGGACGTTGGGGGAGGGGGTCGTAGCAACACCGTAGAGATCATGTTGTGCTGTAGAGAGCATGAAGCAAGTTCAAGTAAATCGGCTCGAACAGTCCAGAATAACCCCCGCCGAACAAAGCCATCATGGCCACTTACAAAGACTTGAGGATCGTCATCATTGGCGCCGGCATGGGAGGGCTCGGGTGCGCCCTCTCGCTCGCCAAGAAGGGCTTCAAGCGCATCGACGTGTTTGAGACGGCCCCGGACCTGGGCTTCGTTGGCGCCGGCATCCAGATGGCGCCGAACATGAACCGGATCCTGGACAGGCTCGGCTGCTGGGGCGATATTGAGAAGGAGGCTACCAACGTGAAGGAGACGAGCATCAGGCGTACGTATATTGCTCTCGGTCATAGCGTCTCTTGGTCATGCTGACGCATCCTCATACTGTAACCAGAGGGCAGCACGAATGGCGAGCTCGCCCACGTCGACATGCCCGACATTGCCGAAAAGTACGGCTACCCGCACTGCACCGGCCACCGGTCGTCCCTGGCCGGCGGCATGTACAAGCACTGCCAGCAGGAGCCCGCCATCCGCTTCCACTTCGCGACGGCCGTCGAGAGCATCAGCAGCTGGGACACGCGGCCGCGGGTGGTGGCGCGCCCACGGGGCGGCGGCGGCGTCGACGAGACGCTCGAGGTCGAGGCGGACGTGGTGGTGGCGGCGGACGGCATCAAGAGCGCGACGCGGGCGCGGCTGCTGGCGCGGCGCGGCGAGGTGCCCGAGGAGGAGGACACGGGCCAGGCGTGCTACCGCATCATGCTGGCGCGGGCCGAGATGCTGGCGGCGGGCGACCCGGAGCTGGAGAGGCTGCTGGACTCGGACCTGGTGGTGCGCTGGATCGGGCCGCGGCGCCACATCATCGCGTACCCGGTCTCCAGCAAGGGCATCTACAACCTCTCGACCACGCAGCCCGACGACAACTTCGCGGCCGCCACCGACGCCGCCTACACCACCAGGGGCTCCAAGGAGGCCATGCTGGGCGTGTTTGGCGACTTCTGCCCGCTGGTGCAGAAGATGCTGCGCATGGTGCCCGACGGCGACGTGTGCGAGTGGAAGCTGCGCCAGCACAAGACGCTGAGCAGCTGGACCGACGGCGCCGTCGCCCTGCTCGGCGACGCCTGCCACCCGACGCTGCCGCACCTCAGCCAGGGCGCCGCCATGGCCATCGAGGACGGCGCCGTCGTGGCCGAGGTGCTGAGCCGCGCGCGCCCGGGCGGCGCCGACGGGAGCGGCCCGGTGGACCCGGCCGAGGTCGCCCGCTGCCTCAAGGTCTACGAGCTGCTGCGCAAGGACCGCACCTCGCTGCTGGTCGACCTGGCCGCCCAGTCGGCCCGCGCCCTGCACCTGGGCGAGGGCAAGGCCCGGGAGGAGCGCGACCGGCAGTTCGCCGAGGCCAGGGCCAAGGGGAGCGACGCCCCGGTGCCGGACAAGTGGGCGTCTCCCGACGTGCAGAAGATGATATACTCTCACGATTGCGTCAAGCACGCGGCCGAGAACTTTGACCGGCTGATGGCGACGCTTGCGTGATTATCAAGACACCTACCTGCGCCCGCTTTCCTTTTACGTCAGGGCGGGTTTGCACTCGATATTGTATCGGGATATCATTTTGAATCAAATAGAGACAAAGAAGACGATAAAAAAAAGATGCGCTTGCGTGACTGCGCCCGTGCCTCCCATTGGTCCGACAAAGGAAATTATAACAAACTGAAAGGGAAAACGCCGATTATACATACAACTATCGTGACCAGTGTTAAAACTCATAGGATGGAAAGTAAAACAAGGAAAAGAACGGAACCGTGCCGGACGGTGCTGGCTGCCATGCCA
This sequence comes from Magnaporthiopsis incrustans, assembly GCA_003049425.1. Lineage (NCBI taxonomy): Eukaryota > Fungi > Ascomycota > Sordariomycetes > Magnaporthales > Magnaporthaceae > Magnaporthiopsis > Magnaporthiopsis incrustans. The sequence continues at coordinate 10,218 of PYSR01000127.1, read as the reverse complement.
CTCCTCCGATCACCTCCAGTTTTCCCGAGCCCTTTCGTTCGGGGCGTTCTTGTCTTTCAGCCCGGACGTTTGTTTGTTTCGGTCGAGCACAGGGCAGCTGGTGACGACGGGTCGATTGAATTAAAAGACGAGCTTGTATGCCTCCGTCTAGAACAGCAGGCAGTCCAGGCAGCAGCAGCACGCCAGCATGGCAAGCATGCCCTCGAGGCAGCCGGGCTTGCGGCCCCTGTCGTCCTGGTAGTAGCCGTAGGGCTGTCCGTAGGGCTGCTGCTGGTAGTAGCCTCCCGGCGGCGGAGGGCCGTAGGGGCCCGGTTGCTGCGGCTGCGCGTAGTAGCCCATGGGCGGGTGGCCCTGATGCTGCTGGTAGTAGTAGTCGCCCGGCGGCGGGCCGGCCGGGTAGTTGGGGTCGCCGCCGTAGTAGGCGGGCTTTGGCTGCTGCGGCGGCAGCGCCGCCATCATCACCATGGGTGGCGGCGGGCCACCCATTGCTAGTGGCGGCGCGCCCATTGGCGGGCGGTTGGCATCGTGGTACGACGGGGGCTCGTCGTTGGGAGGTGGTGGTGCGGGTTTGGAGCTCATTGTTGGCTGCTGTTCGGGCCGAATACCGAGTATGGGGAAAGTGGGGTTTGGAAGTGGGCTTGTTCCCCAATTGCTGTCGAAGGAGGCGATTATGACAGTGGTGAGAGAGAGGAAAAAAGCAAGATGGAGGTAGGTAGTAGAGGAAGAAAGGATATGTGTCTTGTCTTTTCTTTGTCGCCCTCTTGCAAGTTGGGACGGGAAGCATGTGTCCGAGGCGCGGGCGACGAATGTGACCCGACTGATCGGGCCAACTGGAGACAGCCGAGCGACTAACACGGGCGGCTTGCGTGGCTCCCAGAGGCCTCGCGACAGGGTCGGTTTGGAGGACATGTGGGGCACCCCTATTCGATCTCTGCCCCTCATTGGTGGTTGTCGAATCAGCCTTCCGTTGCCCGCTCCCGTTTTTTTTTTTTTGCCTTTCTTTCCTGGCCGCCCAGCCGTCCAAATGAGAGCACAGTGTGCCAAATTCATCTCGGCGTACGGCCCGCCCATCATCACCGAAAAGAAATTATTGCTCGCAACGTCACCAGATCGTCTGGGAGTGGACACAGAAAATAGGTAACCATGTCTCGGCCAGCCGGCCAGCAAGCTCGAATTGAACGCGCCAGAAACCTTCTGTTCCGCCCCCGCAGCAGGAAAAACTACCCTTCCAACCCAAACCCGTTTCGTCTCAGAATCATGCCTGCCGCCACGCAAGCCGACGGGATAGCCCCCTCGCCTCCCTCGCAGGGAAACCAGGACGAGTTTATTGGATCTTGGCTCTCGGCTCTCGTACTATCCCGCCCGCAGATCGACTGCGCCTGCGCCTACCTGCCGATCTTTTTGCCGAACAGCGTCGTGAGCCTGACAAATCGTGTGTCCGTGAAGGGGGTGGTGACTGCAAAGCTCTTTGTTTTGACAGTGAGCGAATGGATGAATGAATGTGTCCGCTTTCCCACAAATAGATCCGATCCGCCGCGGTTGAATTGATTGGTCCCAAATCCTCAATTCCCGCGGCCAGACAAAGCTAGTGGGGTCGCATGCAGCACGCGCATGTGCCTTTCCAAAAGCTTTCAACCGCGCATGGAGCATGCATGCATGCATGCATGCGGGACCCGGCAGGGGAGGAGCGAGTGGGCAGGCAAGCAGGTACCGCCCGGGGGACAAAGAAAAAAACGACGAAATACGAAGTACATACCAAAAAGAGTCAACCAAGTCAGCCGTTCACTGCCCCGCCCGCGAACTTAAAAAACGGATGCCATCCATGATTCTGCTATCTGATTGACTGACTGATTGACTTTGATTACCAACGCCACCAACCTAAACCACCCGACTTTGTTGTCCCCGTTCCATTCCCATTGCCCCGCCTTCCGTTCCTTGATAACTCCTGTTTAAAAAAAGAAAAAGAAAAAAAAAACCCCCCGTGCAGTCTCCTTCCTGTACCGCAAGACAAAAAGGATAATAAAAAAGCAGATGTGATAAGAACAACAAAGGTTCCGGGCGGTCACCGAGCCCTGTCGTTGGCCAGCGAGGCGAGCAACCTTTCAGGACAACTGGATATGACCAAGCTGCTGCAGTCCCATCCTTGCCAGGTCCTCGTTCGCCTCGTCCGTGTGTTCGAAAAAATGGCCTTCCATGTCGGACCAGAGCGAGGCGGGGGGCTCTGTCTCGGGTTGGGGCAGGCAATGGCCATCATCCATCGGTCAGCTAGGTTTTATACCTCGTGAGGTATTTTGCCGCGAGAGCAACAAAAAACACTTGTGGGAATCCAAAATCAAAGGAAATTCCGCCACCGCGCTTTGAGCCGGCCAAAACTTACCCGTCAACGTCCCAGTTTCCTCTAGAGCATATTTTGTGACTGGGCATAGAGCCGACACCTGGAACATGAAGGCTGAAAAGGGATGCGTGTCATGGTTAGCCGAGGTTTGTCTCTCTGGAACCCGGAAAAACACGGGCAGGTGCGGCCGATTTTCTCACAACTTACCCAACGATCCCTCGCCAACCCTTTCGGGCCGTAGCTCCTTGGTGGTCGCCTCCATGAAGGCCCGATGCGTCTCTGTTTTTTGTTTTTTTTTTTTGCGCCGCCGCCGTTCCATTTTGTCAGTTGCATGCTTTCCACTTTTTACTTGGCAGGCAGTGCGGGAAAACAAACACCCCCCCTATTTCCCCGACGTACCTCCGTGCGGCATGTAGCTGGGCTGGATGTTCAGACCTCCCGGCCGTAGGTCCTTGCTCGAGCCGCCGTACTTTCCGTATATCAGGCCCATTATCTCGGCGGCCATGTTGCGGTGGTAATACTGTTTTTGGTACTGTCAGTCGGTGTGCTTCTTGCTTCCTCCCTCGGGCCGAAGACCACCCCGAGTCCTCCTCTCAAGCTTACCGGAAGACGATAGCTGTCAGAGGCGACGTTCCATCGCGGAGTGAAGGCCATAAAGTCGACCATCTGAACCCCGGGAGTGCGGGACCTCGCAGTGAGGACGCACGCGATGGTTGGGTCGCTCTGATCCCGGTCCGCCACTGCCGCGCTGACGAACTTCTCAAGGGCGTACTTGTAGGGGACGTAACTGCGGGAATTCATTCTTTAGCGTCCGTCGCTCGTACGAGTGGTGGAGCCCGTGGACTCATCGTGGGGACCAGACGGGTAGGTAGAGAGACAAATTCCATACTTTCCGTGCCACGCGACCACGTCAAAGGGCGAGTGGTTCTTCTTGCAAGTCCAAAGCTTGCCGGCGAGCTTGGTGACAACTAGCGCCCCCGGGGTAGGCGAGTGTCAGTTCGAGCACCAAACAAAGCCCGCCCGGCAGACAGGATAGGGTTACACTAACTCTCCCATTCGGACTTGTCCAGGTCGAAAGATGCGATGGGGAACTCAAAGTCCCGCGGCATAGCCAGTCCATTGCTTCCGATGGGCCCCAGCTCCGGCAGCTCGTAGTGGCTTCCAAAGAGCTCCTGGACATCTGGCGAGCGGCGGCGCCGGCGTCTGGCGTCAGCGATGACGGACCGTCCCTGGGGAGCAGAGAGGGGCGGGACTCACAGCCTCTGGAGTTTCCGTCGGGCAGGTTGACGGTGAAATACATGCCGGCCTGAATCACGGCAAGCTCGCCGGGACGTACCATCATCCTGAGCCGAGATTGTGAGCCTGCGGCGTTGTCATTAAGCAAGCGGGGCAAGGGGAAGTGCTGCACATACTTGCCAAACTCGGTCTGGATGTCGAGGCGGCCCTGCTGGGGGAGGATCAGGAAATCGCCGTCGTTGTTGCAGAAAGCGCGTTTTCCCATGGACCGGTTGGCGCAGTAGATGGCGATGGCCACGCCCTCGTTGGCGGTCGCGTCTCCAGTGCCGACCATCGTCCTCAGGCCCTGGACGAAGTCGACATGTTTCTCCTGTGGGGATGGGATCGGGAGCGGGAGCCAGCAGAGCGAGTTGGGGACAAACTCGACCTTGTCGTTGCCGGATCCGAATCTCGACTCGAGCTGTGCGTAGGCGGGCAGTCAGGATGGGGTTCCGTATCAGCCAAAATATGTCCCTCCTGAGGGGAGGAGCAGCAGTGGCCGTCACGTCTTATGGGACTTACATGTGGGTTGATACCGGGCTGGGCGACACATCGGCCCTGGGCCACGGCCGGGTAGATGCGGTACATCCAGACATGCTGGATGGTAGCCCGAGCGGCGGCCACGGTACTGCCGTTCAGCTGCTCCGCATACAGGCTGTACTTGACCTTCTGCGGCGTATTGCGCGCAGTTGGGAGCGTCCCGGGGCTGCAGGGAGGTCGAGCGCGGAGTCAGTATCCTGTGGGGTTCGTGTCGCGTGTGCATATGCGCTCGGTGGCCACATGCGAGATCCACGTGAGTGCTCATTGACGGCTTCCGACCGGGCTGACTTACATGGCTTCAGACGCGAATCGGTTGCCAAATCCAACCTGGTATCGATATGGGTCCTGAGGAGAGGGCTGGGCCAGAAAGGCGGACTGGCACGTCACCCCTGCCGGCGATGGGACAGATTTCATAGCAGTCATTGTCCCTTTCTAGCTCCTGTGAGCTCGCCGAGGAGGAGGCAGGCTTGGTAGGTGGTAGGTAGAAGGTAGGTGTCTGTTCCTGGAATCCAGGTATTGGGTATGGTGAGATAGTGAGTGAATTATTGGCGGACTGATGGAGCAGCTTGAGGAAGCTTTTTTTTTTTTTTTTCTCTCTCTCTCTTTACTCTATCAGAAGATGAACAGCTCGTCTGGTGATATGGACTGGGCTGGCAGCCGAGCTATATATATACCCATATAAGTAGGTAGCAGGTAGGTTGTAGGTAGGACGGGTAGAGATATATATCACCTGCCAGCTAAGTAGGTAGTAGCTTCTTCTTTCGTCCGTGCCTGCTTCCTGAGCTAAAATGAGCGATTCATCCCCACCTACCGGGATTGGTGACAGGTAGGGCAGGTAGGGCAGGTAAGGCAGGACCGGCAAGCGCGCATTGTGTGCCGTGCCAGTGACAACGGACGCTCCCCGGGGCCCATGCGTCCTCTCCCCTTGTCCTCCTCCTTTTCTCGCTGATATTAGAGCTCGACCCGGGGACACGACGGCGGCACCCAAGCCGCGAGCTCACTTTGAGCCTCCACAAACGTGAACCTTGTTTGGTTGGAGTTTGGTCAGTAGGGCGCAGGCAGGGTGCATACTACTGCAGCCACCTGGTAGCTTCGCTCCTCGGCCGGGATGGCGGTCCAGCTCCAGGCAGGCCGGCATACCCCACAGCCCACACCCCTCCTTTCTCCCCTGCTGCAGACCGGTGGGCCGCGCCGCGCTGTGTGCCGCCTAAGCGAGCAATGGCCAGCGTGGTGGGACCCGAACACAAACATTGGCCGTTGCCTGCGGGCTCCCGCATCGAGGAGGGGAAGTCGGTCGGGACGGGCTCTGACGGCGTCGTGTGAGGAGGGTTGAATCGGAGGCGGGCCTAGCCTTTGCTGTGGATTGGAGGGCCTCGGGATAAAAAAAAAAATTAAAAAAAAAAAATTTAAATTAAAATAAAATAAAGGCCCGGTCGTGGCCCGGGCGACTCGGCACGGTGAGGGCTAACCTGAACGGCCCAGGGTGGTAATTACAGCCGGGGTCCAGCCAGCTGCTTGCCTGCCCATGTGGTCGCGGGCGTGGGCGGTGGCAGGCACACCCACCCACATAAAAAATGAGACGCTTGACAGCAATCCAGCACCTGTCTCCTTCTAAAAGTGCACAGTGCAACGACTGCAAAACAACTTATTTTACGATAAAAGAAATATTTCTTTAAATCCTGATTGAGGCTTTTTTTTTTTCATAGAGCTATGATCATTGTTGGTTTTATTTGGACATCGCAAAACACGTTGGCTGCAACTGCATTGGTGTAGCGAACAATTAATAAGCGTCTCAATTTTTATGTGGTCGGGGTGGCAGGCAGACATGGATGGGAGCTCTTCTGAACGGCCTGCGTCCCATGTGGGTCCCCGAGACCAGGACCCCGCTGTCGTCTTTGCCAAACTTAGGCATTATTTCTCAAGCGGCGGGCGTGTTTGCTCGCCAACCGGCAGGCAACTTTTTGCGATGGGCCATCTCTTCCCTTGCAATTTTTGTACCAACTATCTACCTACCTAACGACATACCATGTAAATACAATACAGTACCCAGGTGTTGTTCTCCCGTCTTTTGTTCCCGTGGTTGCCAACCCTGCTTCTCCGTGGGCCTTGGTTTCATTTTCCGTCAAAACTTCCCCCTTGTGTATCCGTATCTCGAGTGCTCCATGGCATGCGCGTCTGGAAAGGTGTCTCCTTGCACCCGACATGTTCCAGCCCTGGCCTGCACCAACTATGCTGCGCCTTCCCGGGATTCCACGCTTTTGCTAGCTACAAAGTCCCGGTAGTAGTCCCGGTAGTTGGCGCCAGGTGCCTACATAGGTAGACAGACCCCTCCCCGCGGCCTGGAAACAACTGTTTGTTGGAGGAGTGCTTATTTTTTACCTGGCAAGTTTGATCCAGCGTCTTCTCCCTTCCGCCCCGGCGTTTCTCATTCGGCGCGGCGTCATGGGGGGCCTGACGCCACGCTGGGTGAAGAATACACATACGATACCTCTTTGGTCGTAGTCCTTGGAGTTATCGGGGACTTCGGGGCCCTTCGGCGGGCTGGATGGACGATTCCGTCTTTGTGGTCTGACAAATGAGGGTGGGGCACCCGAAAAAGCAACGGTTAGAAAGTGATAGAGCTAGAATCCCTGGGCCGACATGGAAGTTCAACCACGTCGCGACATGACGTAACAGAAGGACCGAGCCACCATCTCGGGGAGAGCGAGAACCACGGCGCCGATGTTTGCACTTCCCAGAGAAACACTCCGGGCTCGTCTGGGGTGGGACGGAATGCGCGGGTGTGTGCCCCAAAAGGCCTCCAAGGTGACGAACTGGCAAACAATAGGCACCACACGATGGCCCTGCGTGCTACATGCGTCGCTCTGTAACCCGTGAGGCTTGCCATGGTGGTGTGTGGCTGTCTAAAAAAAAATTGGTGCTGAATGCGAGGTAGATCAGGTTGGGCTGCTGGTCGTGGTTCGAAGTTCAGTTCCGGGATCATGGATCCAATTAAACTCTAGTTTCGTCGGCTGCAATTACAGTGCACACTACGACCAAGTTTGTTTCCGGCAGGCATCCTCCTTCCCGACGCCGACGTGACCGGAAATGCCGGGCAGCTTCCCTCATTCCTAGCCGCGTCTGCAGGTCGTGCTTGCCTCGTCCGTGCGTGTGATTGTGCGCCTACCCGGTCAAACTTGCTCGATTTGCACTAGGTCGGCACCATGGAAGGGCAGGCCTTCCACCCGACGGCCTCGCTAATTTTTTAGGCATCGTGTCTACCAGGTACCATCGAGGTACCTATGCGGAAAAAAACTATGGGGGTTCTGGTGCGAGGCCAGATCACACCGCCTGGGTAGCAGACGTTTATTTGGGGTATGCATGTCCGTTGGCGTGTAAAGGGAAGCCTAACACCAGCATCCAGACTCTTGGCTCTCTTCACATTCTTCCCCACGATCGAGTCACCGGACGTCCTTGAGAAAACTCTGTTCCGCCTGGCGCCTCCTATTTTAAGCATCTCGACAGCGACCTCTATACCTCCCCGCCGGTATTTCTGCAGCCCCCCGTGGCTCCCGGCGGGTACCATCGGACGGACGGTTGGTTGGCTTGTCGAATTCCACAGGGGCCTTTGCCCCAGTTCAGCGAGGGTCCTGCCGCCCACCCAGCGCCGAGCCCCAGCCACGCCGCCCGTGCATCATCCCGCATACATGCACAAACGCACAGCCACGCGCTAGTCCTTTAACCGACCCAGGTAGCGCGGGGCAAGATCAGATGTGCGGCAGATGTACACCACGCACCACTTAGCTAGGTAGGTTATCGCGCTGGATGTCGACCCGCGAGACGAGGGGGGAGGAAAAGAGGGCTGTCGTGGCGCCGGGTTTCGCCGGGGGCTCTTGGCCGGGACGCCATCCCCGGGTCGCGCCAACCTCGAAAGGGACCGTCCAATGTGGTAAAAACACGGAGCGGGCGGGCAACGCAAAACCTTTTTCTCGCCCTGTTTTTGTTTCTTGTCTACGAGTGTGACGAAAAAAAAAAACGACCAATCTCCTCGGCACCTCCCCACTCTGCCCGTTCGTTGCCACCTATCCCACCTTACCTTGCCTATACCCACGCTCGCCGAGAGGGTGTATTGTTTTGGGTTTGCTGTGTGTCGGATGTGAGCGTGTGTGGCGTGGTGTGGCCCCACGAGATCAACAACCCTTGCTGGGCCTCCTCCGGCACCCCGACGTGTTCATGCCGCTTGGTCGGGAAGGCATGCTACATTACGCGCCCGCAAAGAACTGTCTGATCCTGACAGTAGCGACGACGAGTCGGGCGCCAGTCTGCCCCAAGCTCGGCGACCAGGACCAGGTTCGGGTTTAAGGTCGGCAAGCTTAACCCAGGTCCGAGGCAGACCCATCCCACCATCCATATCACCCCCTCGTGCCGGCCATGGCCGACTGCGAGTGGTTGGACTTCGCCCCCGGGGATGCCGCTCAGCTCGAGCGTCGCCTGCCACCCGTCCGCTTGTCAGCAGGGCGAGGGAGTGAAGGGGGTCCCGCTCGATCACAGGACGAGGAGGAGCAGGGGTCATCGACGGCGGCGCCACCGCCGCCGGGTGGAAGGGATGCTTTGCGAGCTGCCGCTCGCCCCTTCGTCACGCTGACCTTTGCCACCTCGCTCGACTCCTCTCTAGCTCTGGCCCCGGGCGTCAGGACCGCAATCTCGGGTCCCGAGACCAAAGCCATGACGCACTTTTTGCGCAGCCGCCACGATGCCATCCTGGTGGGCGCGGGAACCGCTGTTGCCGATGACCCGGGCCTCAACTGCCGTCTGGCCGCCTCCTCGCCCGGCGGCGCCGGTGGTGGTGGTGGTGGTGCCCGCAAGCCAGAGCACCAGCCCCGCCCCGTCGTCGTGGACCCGCGCGGCCGCTGGCGCTTTTCAGAAGGAAGCAAGGTGATGCGATTGGCCGATTCCGGCCTCGGCCTGGCGCCTTTTGTCATCATCACCCCTGCCGCCCTCCATCAGGTCTCGGCAGAGAGAAGAGCGGTCCTGGAAAGCCGCGGGGGCAGGTATATCGTGCTGGGGCAGGCGGCAGCGGACGCCGAGGGCTCGGGCACGGGCTCTGGGATTTTGGACTGGACTAGCATATTATTCGCCCTCTACGCCGAAGGGATTCGGAGCCTCATGATCGAGGGTGGCGGCCACGTCATCAATACCCTCCTGGGGAGCCGCCGCAACAGGGCCATGATAAACTCTGTCATCATCACCATCGCCCCAACCTGGCTCGGGCCTGGCGGGGTCGTCGTGTCACCGGACAGGGAGCTGGAGCTCGACCACGACGGCGTCCCGGCCCCAGCACCGCTGCGCCTTGCCAACGTGTCGTGGCACCAACTTGGGGATGATATGGTGCTCTGCGGGGATATGGGACGATGAGGCCCCGTCGTGTGCGTGGTTACTGCATACCTGGGCACTGACTGCACCCTCATCGCGGTGAAACTAATTCCCGATGAGCAGCATTCTTCTTCACGTACGTACATACGTAGACCCATACAAGCACACCCTAGCCAAGTTGTTTCAACTCTATTTTGACCCGTTGCGCAAGGTCCTGGGTCAAACGGGGGGCCGAGGTTTCCAACGCCGGTTTTGTGGCTTGTATCTCTTATGGACATGCCGGATATGATATGCAAAAATATTCCTTGATAGGGTAAGAATAAGCTGGCAGCAAATTTTGTTTGTAAAAAAAAAAAAAAAAAAAAACGCTTTGATAAACTCCCACGTAAGCGTACGAGACGCACAGACGCGACAAAGAAAAAAAAAACCCGCAACCGCTTAGGTGCCTAGGTACCTAGGTAGCTACTGTTTCATGGACGCATTCGCGAACCCGAGGCTCAGCCAGCCAGCCACCACTGCCCGGCCACTCCGGCCGGGACTCCCCAACCATATTTCGCGTGCGACGCGATGCATGCGGAAACCGGAGCCAGGGTCCGGCCACACGCAACTCTGAGAGATGGGAGATAGATGTGTGTGGTGCGTGTGTCTGTGTGCGTGTGTGTGTGTGTGTGTGTGTGTGTGTGTGTGTGTGTGTGTGTGTGTGTGTGTGTGTGTGT